>NDXB01005322.1:49531-80733 GCA_002631895.1 Agapornis roseicollis
GCGGGGGGGGGGGGGGGGGGGGTGTGTGCCCCCCCCCCCCCCCCCCCCCCCGGGCCAGCGAGGGCCGCGTGAGCGCTGTATCCCAGAAAGTCCTACAGGTAAAGCACATAAAGCACCCACAAACTGGAAAGTGTTCGGCATGGAGAGTGCTATGCATACTTTCATTTATGGTAAAGAGTATTGGAATGCTGATCCTTGTCTTCGACTTGAGGGCTTGTATCAGGTCTGCCGTCAGGTGTGGGAGAAATGTCTTCTGACTGGAAGCCATCACCCTGTAGTGTGGATGTGGCAGAGAGCTCAGCCAACAAACACAGCTGACACGGCTTTACTGATGTCTGCAGGATGAGTTTTCCAAGGTACTCCACCTTATACGAGAAAGCATCGAGTATGTATGTTGTCTGCATAATCTTTACAGATCCAGAAATTAACCTAACTGAAGGAAAACATGGACCAGTATTACCTGGGACGTGTACTGAAGGCCCGTGCATTAACAGCCACAGGGCTGTAGTTTTGTCTGTACTGAAAGAGAAAGGCTACACTGAAGCTGTGAAATACAGAACACTTCAGCCGCTTTTCCAAATGTAGCAAGGAGCTGACTGTCATGAAATGCCCAATAACCATAGTATCAGAAAGGCTCAGTGGAATTAGTGTTTCCTTCATACCCTGAAGTGAGGGAGCTTACATGCCCAAAGAAGTACAGAGGGTTTAAGAAGCTGGACAAAGAGTAAGCAGCTCACACAAAAGCAACTCAGAGCTTTACTGGATAGCCAGCTGAACAGGAAGAGAAGAGATGACATGGAGGAATAGCTCCTCCTAGTGTAGTTGGCCTTTAAAAGTTCACTTGAAAAAAAGTAAGTCACAACTGAGAAAAGCCGTCTAAGGGAA
Source organism: Agapornis roseicollis (assembly GCA_002631895.1). Lineage (NCBI taxonomy): Eukaryota > Metazoa > Chordata > Aves > Psittaciformes > Psittacidae > Agapornis > Agapornis roseicollis. The sequence goes on from NDXB01005322.1 coordinate 50,417, forward strand.
AGCAAAGGATGTCTGTTGCTGTGGGTTAGTTTCAGTGGAAACAAGAGGTCATGACCATAGTATTAACTATCACAGACCAGTACTTCCTGCTTGGTACAGGAGTAGCAGTAGCCCTACCTTCCAAACCAGAGCTGCAGGAAAAGGTAACATTGCCGTGCTGACTTTTGTCCCTCCCACAAATGAGCAGGGCTTCCCCTTCACCTCCAAGACAACAGGCTTCCTCCTCATCTTGTACAGAAACAGAATACCTGTATTAAACCAGAGAACTGTTTTGGGATTTTGTTGAGCGAGGAAATCAAATCTTACCAACCAAGTCCTGTAGAAGATTTGAGACCAAAACCAGTATTCCCTGGTGCCTCTCCTGCAAGATCTATGCATTCTCACTGAGTCATGACTTCCACTCTACTCAGATACACAGAGATCCCTTTAAACCTTCTGACAAATAATCATGCACCATCTTCTCTGTGTAACTTGAGAAAGTTACTGTTATATATCCAGAGGATAATCAGGGCAGTGTTCACGTATGCTTAGGCACTTCAGTGTTCCCAAGCAGCAACACAGAAGGCAGCTCCACGGCTTCTGTATGTTTGCCCGGGACAGTAGTCACTAGAGAATCAGGGCTCTCTGCAAACAGCTCTGCTCTGTGACCTCGGTCAAGCCCTGTAATGATAGGGTATCTGCTTTCCTTCTCAGTTTTGGTTTTACCTATTTAGACTGTAAACAGAGTAAGTAGTGCCCGCCCAGCAGACTTATGTCTCAGGCATGATGCAGCAGAGAGCTGTTCTGGTCTAAGCTTTCAGCTGCCCCTGGAACTTTAAATAAGAAGAGATTAATAAAGCTAAGAGATGATTATAAGAACTGAGCTTCACCGCATTAATTTAAGAAGGTCCTTTAAACCAGCAACACTGGAGCAAGACTTACAGAAAGGCAAAGCATAACAGCAGCAAAGTCTCACAGAAGGAGAGCGCTCTCACATCAGACACACCAATTAAATAAAAAGGGGAATGGTGATTAGCTTGCTAAGGGGCAAGCCAAAAGGGACAGAGTCTGATTTGAAGGGCATAGAATGAAACTTATCAGTTCTGATCCAAATAAATATTCAGCAGTTAAGTAATTCTGCAAGCCTCCAGAACTGAAAAGATAATGGCATTTTTTTTTCCTTTCTGGAACAGAATCCACAGAAAAGTTTCTTCCTCAAACCTAAGGCAGCCTTTTGTGAGCATATTTAGATGATAGTTTCACATTCTGGAACATTTCAGATCATGCACTTAATTACTAAAACAGCATTAGCTCACTGATACTGACTGCAATCCTTGGCTTTATTACTATTTACCAACCATTAATTCTTGCCTTAAAATTAGCAGTGTTAACCACCCCCTGTGAAAGGGAAGTGTCTCCTCAAAAGAGTTTAGTCTATGACAACACAACAACAACTCTGACTCACAAGTGTAATTCAGATATTCAGAGCAATTCCCCACCTTATGCTTGCTGACTAATGTCTAATTGGTCAAATATATTCTTACTCGATTGGGTTATCTATTTGATACCTATCACATTCTTAAAAAAAATCCCACAGCCAAACACCCATGTGCTCCCAAGACTAGAAAGCAATTATTGACCAGCCCGTGCTTTCCTGTGATTAAGGTCCCAATGGTTCCTCAATAACAGCACACAAACAAACCTCCAATGAATTATTTCTCTCTGTTGCTGTCTCCCCAAAGGAGATGCAGATTTACTTCCAACCCTTTGAGGTTCCCACATCTTAAAAAAAGGCAAATTAAAGTATAGGGAGAACTGCACCCTGGTTAAAAATGCATTATTTTCCACACTGCTCATACCAGCACAGCTTTAGCAAAGCTACTTCACTTGAGACTTTCTCCGCTACACCTGCTCCAGGGCTGGGTAGGGGAAAGGGAAACCATTTTTCTGTTGTTTTTACAAGCTGCTCAGCACAGCCTCACTGTTTTCATTGGCTGTAATAAGCAGATTAAGAAAAACAGACCTGTGAAAAATTAGCTCATCTTCTCATTCTGACTGATTCTCCCCCTCCCTCAATCCCCTGGACTGTCTGTGGATCAGATGAATGGTTCTCCCCAGGCAATTAACCTTTTTCCTCCGGCTCAGGAAGGATTAAGCCAAATTATAATGAATCCTCCTCAGGTATTAGTGAGGACCTGTGTAACCACACACATTTACAACCAGGAAAAAGCAGCTTTTTTCTCAGGACAGACAGAAGGCATTTCTTCATTTTCTACCTCTTCACATGTGCCGCTGGGGATTCAGAATTATCCATCACCCCCAAAACCATTTCAGAAATGCTCAGTAGCAGTGTGGTTTTTGAAAGAGAGCATCTGGACCTCCTACCCTTTTTACAGAAAAGCAGACTAGCCACCTTCGCTGCTGTTACAGGCAGGACAGACCCACCTGCACATTACAGCTTTGGCAAATTCAGCTCCATTTGCTTTCTACCCAAACTACAGCAAACAAAATGAGAGACCTCAGGGATTATTCCACTTTTAGCCTGCATTCATCTAAGCAGATTACCTTCCAAGATCAGCTTCCTACTTCATTCAGTTTTCTGGTTAAAGGGACAGCAGGAATCATTCAAGTCTTTGGTCTTGTAATATTTCCATGTTAAGTTTCTGTTAGATGAGAAGGCCATAAACTGATAGAATGGCAGCATAATAATCGGCGTGGAGCTGTTGGTACCAGAGCAGATCTTTACTCATACCTGCTAAACCAAATTTACCCTACATAACCCCCCTCCTGCCTTTCACCTGTGCCCTACCAGCACCCCTTTTTTACTGCCTTGTCTTGAGTTTGTTTACTGAGGTGCTGGGGTTGCCCCAGTAGTGATGTCTGCAATCGCAAGATCGTGCCACTCCTGCCACAGATTTTCCTGCAGCTTTCCCTGGGATGCTGAGGTAAACCAAGAAACGACAAATATCAGAGCACTAGGCTTTTAGTAGGATTGCACAAAGCAGATAATAGCTAACTGAGGTGATCTTTAGGTATTTGCTGCAGCTCTTTGTTACTAAAACATGGAAAAACTACCATATACCCTGTTACTCAGAAACTTGAGCTATATTTAGACTTCAGTCCTGTGAAGCACATCTGTTTCACTATGACCAGTGAATAAAACTCAGTAGTTCAGTGGGTCCCCTTTGATCAGCTTGGTTCTCTGGGCACGTGTGCATGCAGCATGTCACCCTGTGATCCGTCACAGCAGCCAGCCTCTATTGAGAAGCCGCAATTAGACTAGAAAATTCCAAGCACCTCACAGCAGCCAGCAGCAAAAGTGCATTGTGTACCCCTTGTCATCACACACAGTCAGACACCATGAAATTAGTACCGATGGTGCCTAGGTTTAGCAGTCATGGTAGGACATCTGCTGCTTTCAGGTACAGCTCTCGCTCCATCTGCAGAGTTCTTCAGTAGAGAAAAGAGACAATGGGAGCCATTGGACTTTATTGGGAGATGAGCTTTTTTTGCTTGGACAGCACCAGCAGAGAACAGTAGATCCCAGACCCACTGTACAGTTGCAAGAAATGGGGGTGCCCCTGAAAAGAGAAGACTCATTCACATACAGTGTCACAAAAACCCAACAAACCCTGATGTGAATATTTTTTGTTCATCTCCCCACCTGAGGAGGCATGTTCCAAATCAGTAAAACTGCCTGTTATTTTTGAAGTCTTCACTTTATTACATTACAGATTCATCGCTCTGATAACCCGGCAACTGAACTGAACCCAATAGCTCTCATTTCAAACAACAAACTCATAAACCAGCAAACAAACAAAGCCTGGAACATTTCATTCCATGAATCATTTCAGTCTGGAGCCTTTGGCTCTTGCATGCTTTTCATTCTACTTCTTTGTAAAGCAGTGAATGAGATCCCTATGGCTGGGACTACAAAGGAAACTTACTTCAGATGTCCTCACCATCCTCCCCAGAAGACATTGCTGAACTGTTTCCAAAGGTGGCTGAGTGGCATGAAAAGGAGAAAAAACCACCAAACCTGGGCAGAGAAAGCAGAGGATGGTCTCCACTCATGCAGTGTTTGTGCCTTGCAGTTTTCTGCCTGGCCGTGAAAGAATGAGACATCTTCACGCCCTGCAAGCGAATGTTACTCACTCTCACACACCACCTACAAGGAACGTCACAGTCTCAAACAAAATCAAACCAGAGACCTAGAGTCCCATGTGTTAGTAGAGTTGGCAAACAGATGCAAAAAAGCTTAGTATATAGTTATAGAAGAATTTACCCAGAGAGGAAAGAAGACATCAAGTTAATTCCATGGTGGTTATTTTTTTACCTTGAAGCACCTTGAAGTGCTGCTTACCCATTTTACTGGGATGAGCACACAGCAGTAATATATTCAGATATTGCCCCAGAACTTCTCTACCACAAACTCAATTACTATAGAGAGTATACATGCAAGCATGTTTGCCATTCACTGTTTGGGCATGATGCTATAGCTATGATCACATTATCCTCATTGTCTGCCCATGACAAATTGATTTTACAGAGTCATAGCTATTTTTTAAATTGTCACAGCAAATTTTAATAAATGAACGAAGCAGCAAATTAAGCCTGTGCTTAATTGAAGTAAAATGGGACATTTGTACAGTGAAAAGCTGAATGCATGATTAGCTGTTTAGCTGAACCAGGGTCCTATTGATTGTCTGATAACCGAACTCTTATTTCAGTGGTCTTTAGCATATAGGTTTGCAAATCATCAGTAAGTATCACAGTTCAATCCAATCCAATTCAGTCTAGTAATTGAAGGCATATTTTCCCATACCTCAGGAGTTTTCACTCTCAAGAGTCATGAAATGAGCCACTCTCAGCTTTGAAAAATAAAGTGCACCATAAAGAAAGGTGCCTCTGAGATGACAGAAGATAAAACCATTCTGCATTCACCACTGACTTTCGTCATAGGTATGCTGTCATGGCATCAGAGGGGAAAGGGTGTTTCTGATGCTGTCATGGCATCAGAGGGGAAGGAGTGTTACAGTAAGGCTGTGTGACTCCGCTGCCTTACTGTAACAAAAGTTTAATTCAACCAGCTCGCATTCAGCTTCCACTGGGAGCTGCGTGTATCCATCACCTCTCAGCAGGGATTTACCAACTCATATACGAAGGCCAAATGGTTTTTAAAAGCCTCTGATTTGAGCTGGCTTGATTTTAGGACTTACAGCTTGAAACAGTTTTAGCTGCAGGGGGTGCACAGCTGCCATACCTTTAACAGGAGCCATCTGAAGAAAATCAGGATAGAGATGACCCAGACTGGTAAAACTTGAGTCACTCTAAATCTGTGGTCTCTTTCAAATATCTGGGCTTGAATGATAAGATGAGGAATTTAGACAAGTCATCAGGGCTGGGAAGTGGGCAGATGAGCTTGAGACTCGTTTGTCTTAACTGTCAATGTTGTTTTTAAAAATACACTTTCAATATACCACCTGAATTCCTTCTTACATTGATGAGGATCCACAATGAGGTCTGTGAAATTAATAACGTTACACAAAGCAAGACTAAGAAAATAATCATGAGCTTAGGTATTAAAAATACGGATCATAAACACACAGGTTTGGTTCTTTCTTTTTCTCTGCCTTTAATCTGACAGAGAAAAAAAGAGAAGCTGAGAGTATGAATGAATGTCAGATGTGAAGAAAATCTTTGAGCTTTCAATTTCCTATTGTAAACCAGAATAGTAAAAAAGCAGTAGAGGTCAGGAATGGGGTACAGTGAAAAAGAAAAACAGCAGCGTGCACACTCTTTATTCCAGGGCTAATGGTCTCAATCTGCTGTGTTTGAAAAGAGACGCTGGGAGAGAAAAACCAGAAATAGCAGAAGGTTTTACAGGGCAAGGGAGGGACACTGTTATTTGTACTAGATCTACATACGGTTCAGTTTGAGGTTTTGTAGGTGAAATTCTGAGAGCCAGGGCATCTGCACCCTATGCTGCAGTCTCTTACCTAGACCACAGAGTGAGGGCACATGCCCTACTTTGTCATCTGGGAGAAGTCAGAAGATGCAGAACAGTTCTGGAGCCACCCCAGAAGCCAAGACCTCTGTCTCCATCCCAGAGAGCCCAAGAAGGGCAGATGTTTGGTTTCTGTTGGATTAAGCTTTTGGCTGGAGATTAAGCTTTGTTGTGGGTTAGCTGCTGATCTTAGCTGGATAGCTCTCCTTCGTATCTGCCAAAATGCCTAGAGTGACACATGGGCTCTTTTCATGCAGTCTGTCAACAACCAAAGTCAACACATAACATCAAAACTACATCTTTTAAAAGAAATGGAAAAAATAGCTTGGGATGGGCATGAATTCCCTCAGTCTCTCCATCCCTCTGCTAACTGTCCTTGCTTACCAGTGCCTCAGTTTCTCCTTCTGCTTGTTCAAAACATGGAGAAAAAAGGAAATTACTGCCACCACTGCAGCCACAAAACTGTGGATATTAAAGGAAGCCAAGAAGAGCAAGACGTTGTTCATAGACACCAAGGCAGGAGGACTGATGAGTAAAATGAAATTCATTATCATGTTGCTTCTGAATAACTGTGCTCCAGGCATACCCCTCAGAAACTAGTTTACTCCCAAACCCGAAAAGATTAGATGTAGATCCAAACATCATGGCCAAGCATAGTGCTTCTATCTGATTTGCTGACTGGAGAAGCTCAGAGAATTACGACAGACTCCTCTGTTCCTCTAGGAGATACGAAAGGGATGTCCTCACCCCAAGTCCTCCAAAGCTGGCTACTACAGTGCTGCTGATCCCTAGCAAGAGGGTGGGCTAGGTGCCAGGAAAGCACATTTTGACAGGCATTCTGAACCATCCTGTGTTCATTGTCAACTCTACTAAATCTCCTGCAAGGGGACTAAAGCACAGGGCAGCCTTTTGCAGGGTAAAGAGAGAAATCAGGACTATTTGTGATGTCCATTTAAGGGCTCTTTAATATATATTCAACCTCTCTTGTGGTCAATGTTTTATCCAACCATAGTTTCAACATTCCACAGCACAAATGCTTCCTGACATTTACCATTTCTGGCACCATTAAATTCCATGCATGGAGTGGGAGCTCCATGCAAACAGTAGGAACATGGTGGGTCAATTCATGTTTGAAGGCCAGGCACACTGCAAAGATGAACTGATGCCCCATGTAGCTCTACAGGCTTCGGAGGATACCTGCTAAGACCATTTCCATTGCGCGGATTGTAGCACTTGAGGTAAATCCTCATTTCCTTGGTTAAATTTTGCTCGTACCTTAGGAAAACATTCATGGAAATTCAAAGCAGCTTTGTCTGATGCAAAATTTAGCAATAAGTGAATTGTGTGTTCCCCTTCGTTCTCATCCAGTGCTGTTACTTATTTCAGCATCCAACATATCACTGTGGCTTTGAGCTGGCACCCTGGAGTGCCTGTGTCTGTACTTGAATTTTACTGATAGCTATTGACATTCTCAGGGCTGGGTTTAAGAGAGGCTGGTGTCAAGGTTTGGATTCCTAAGTCCTGTGGAATTGGAAATTCCCATTCTAGGTGTGCTTGTTTAGCCTTAACCCTTCAATATGTAGAGCAGATAAATTAACGGTCGTGCATGATTAGGATTAGGAGAACGCAGCTTCTTTGTAAAGCCTCATTAAAACTTAGATCATCTCTGCCTTGACAGTGTGTACAGCAGGGACCCCGTGAGAGCCTTCCTTGCATTTTTGGACATAACTGTCTCCCTTGCAAGGTCTTCTGTCCTGGCCAGCTGATTGCCTTGGCCAAGCTATCTGCATTTCAAAAACATCATACTGTTACGAAGTGCCCATTTTTGCCAGCCTTTACACAAGCAGACAGTTTTCCCCCTCATGAATAACGTTCTTACAGCCCAATGAGTAAGTGCTGCTCCTCTGCTCAGGCTCAGCCCCGATATTCAGGCTACAGGGTGTTGCAGCACTGGGGGCTATTTGATCAACTGCTATTATTATAATAAAAGCTATCCCTGACAGAGCCGTAGGTAAGATCTCTCTTGGGAGCATCATTTCCAGCTGACTCCATACAGAAGGCTTGGCAGCACGCCCTGTGCTTTAGAGATACACTTTGTTAGAAACAGAAAAATCCTCCTGCAAGGCCGCAGAGCCAGCCCCCTACAGCCCTTGACCCTGAATATGCAGTCTCCCTGGAGACCTGATGTACATGAAGAAATACAATCTTCTGGAAGCATCTGCTGTCTGCGTTGTGTTAAAATATGACTGGGATGCAACTGTCAGATCTCCAGCTCACTTGTTGCAGAATCCTTTATAAGGCAATAAAAAAACTCAATCTGAAAGTAGCTCTTGCACACAAAAGGATCTCTCTATTGCTCTAAGGAGGGTTATTTTACCATGGCTGCAGCCAGAGAGAGTTTTGTGGCATCCAACAGACATCTCGCCTGCTTTTGTGTTCTGAGGAAGTAGCAGCATACAGCAGATGGGAAACAGAGCCAGGTTTCAGGAGGTCACTGGAATGTCATCACATGCAAATCCTCTGCCCGCTGAGACCTGCGCAGCACTTGAGCTGTGCTGGGGAAGCCGGAAAGAGCTTCCCTGCTCCGATGGCGCATTCGCAAAGAGGCCTGGGAGGGCTGTCCTCGCACATGGATTATCCTGACAGGTCAGCTTTCCCACTCTGGTGGAAGGGAAGGAGAGGTGTCTGTTATCACAAGGCACAGAGAAGAGGGGGTCAGCTGCTTTTTTAACTTCTTTATGCATATTTTCAGCCATTTGAAGGATTTGGTCTCTGCTGTGAAGACATAGGTGCTGGGAGCAGGAAGAAGTGAGACCAAACGCAGAACTATCAAAGCAGGAGCACTGATGTGGTGGTCTGCTGTTGTTTCAGTTAGCTGCATTTTTTTGCAACACTGTAAGCTCACCTCCTTGACATCTGTTCTGCCCTTGCTCTCCGTCCCCCTTCCTCTACTTCTCCTTTTAATGCTGGTGTCCTCATTTCCCCTTCTGTACATATGACCCTTTCACTATGCAGGGATTAGTACCTCACTCATAAACATGTGAAACAGATACGCAGATGATTTAATTTGCTGGGGTTTTTAGGGCCAGCGAGAGAGACTGGCATGGGGAGAAGGGTATATTCTAGTAGGTCAGCTGAAGAAAACATCTTGTGTACAGGATGAGTAATAGGAAACAGGCATGTGGAACACCAGCACCAAACTGGCAGGGGGACCTCAGGGCATGAGGACAAAGTGGTAAGACATAAAGGCCAGGCAAATAAGGAAGAGCAGCAGAGAAGGTCAGAGTTATGTTTCTGCCTCCCCCATTATGTGTCTACCAGAGAGAACAGAAGAGTGGAGAATATGGGAAGCAAAAAGGGGGCAGAAATATGCTCTGGCTATGGGTGTTTTGAGTTGCTAGTAACTCATTTGGGAAGAGGTGCCGGAGCAGGCAAGAAAAATGCAGGTGTAGGGATATGGTGGTGAGCTAGGAGGGAGGCAGAAGTTCTGAGATGTGAACTGGAGATAGCAGTGAAAGCTGTGTAACTGGATAGGGACACCCAGATAGGGCACACAGCTGAGCTGAGTAGAGATTGCTGTGGAGGAGGAGAGACAACAGAGAGGCTGTGAGAAGGAGACAATGAAGATCTGAAAATGACAGTGCCATGGAGTGCAAAACCAAGGAAAAGTTGTCAAGCGGCAAGGATTAAGTCATCGAATCCAAACCAGGAAACTGAGATGAACACCAAAGCCCTAACACACAGTAAGACCTTGCCAGGAGACGGTTGGTGAGGCAGAGAGGAAGGACAGGATTGAGGCAGTGAAAGATAAAGCAGAGAAATAGTGTTTAATGGCCCATACATGGCAGCAGTGAAGGACAGGTTTCCGCTAGCTTTACAGGCAGATAGAAGGTCACGGGCAGACTTGCTGGGACACACTGTAGTGGCAAAAGCGCTTTCACCATCAGTGTCATGCTTGGTGAATGCCTCGCTCTTGTCCAGACAACAGTGGCCAGGGCAACTGTAGCCTATGCTGGTGTTTGGAGATGCTCATGCTGCTTTCAGCAGTCACACAGCATAAAACCCTGCCATAAGCATGCTATGGGGACCATGCTGTGCTCACTGCAAGATCAAAGGGCAACTGTGCCTTGTCATCACATTTATCAACCACAATACAATTGCCATGCTAACTCCAGCCAGCCCCGGCTGAGGAGCCAGATGACTGTACAATACTGTTAAAAATCTATTTTGCCAGAACATCCCAGCACCTGCCTAATGTGGACACTGTGTGTCATCTGCAAGAGTCCAACAAAAGCGGCTTCTCGTGTGCCATCAGCTGCCATCAGCTGCACCCCCCTCCACTGGCACCACTGGCACGTTAAGGTCATCAGCAGGGATTTGCCTTCCAGTGTGACACTGGAGGACAAGGCTGGGTGGAAAGGGGCAACAGAGGTGCCTCATGGGTATTTTGGCCAAGCTGTTCCATTAGTGGAAGAGGGCTGGGGTGTTTCATCCTTAAAAACTTAAACAGACTTTTATTTAATGCTTACTGTGAGGTCATAGCCCTTACTGATCCTGTTGGGGACAGGCTGACATCAATGCTACAAAAAAAAGGACAAGTCCTGGCCTGGAGAATTTACAACATGACTGAGATTAAAGATGGCAGATAGGCACCAATGGCCAACAGATGGAGCAGCATTAGAACAGAAGGACACCTGGGATCAGCACAGCAGCCTGGGTGGGAGGGAGTAGTTTTGATTGATGCCTTAGCTGTGGAAGAGGAGTGAATGGGTCTGACTCAGGTTGGGCACACACTGCTGTCATTAGCAGTAAGAAAGTGCACACAGAGGGGAAGAAAAACCCTAGCAAAGACATCAGAAGGTCCCCAAGGTGAAAACTCCCACTTTTCATTGAAGATGGAGCAGGACAGTATGGCCTTAGACATTAATTTGATGTTAAAACCTTATGTAAAACATGTTTGAAAACAATGGACCTAACCCTGCTCTGTGAGCTCAGTGCTCATCAGTAAGAGGCTTTAAGCCCCTCCCAGATCAAACAGGCCTTCCTGTGGACCAAAGCAAGCAGACACACAGCTTGCAAGGTCAGGAGCAGTCAGCTCAGATCTTAACCTGCTTTATGTGTATGCAGAGCTTTGTTTTGGATCTCCTCTGGATTGCATATGCTCAGGAAAGTGGCAGTGGGTGGGCCCAGACTGCTGTTGGCAGCTCAGCTGGTGGTGGCTCTTCTTTGCCAGCAGAAGTTACAACGCAGTCAGTGGTGCAGCATGGAGGCCATCTGCTATAATTACAGATCTAAACATGCACACTCGCTATGTGTACATGCATTTATATGAAGTATCAGTTGAAATAATGTATTATTCCACATACACTGAAACTCAAAGACTGACCAGAAGCTTTTTGCTGATTTTAGCCCTCAAAGCCTATTATGTACCATTGTGGGGGTGTTACAGCAGAGGCACTGAACAATGATTGTGAATGTGCTGCTATACTTATGCCTGGAGGCAAGCATGTAAAACATTTTTTGCCTTCCAGAGCATTGACAACTGCAGCTGTTGTGGGCCTTAATGAAAACTACGGCCTGTCATCTATCAGCCCATTTGTGTTCGATTGCTAAAGGTAGGGTGCAGACAGGAGACTTAGGGTACCTGTGATTGCAGCATGGACTTGCAGTGGAGGTAAGGCACAGAAAGGGACAGATTACTAAAGGAGCTGATGGACAAATGAAGCAATAGGAAGAGCTGGGGTATCAGATGAGTGGTCTCACAACAGAAACAGCAACATAGATAAGCTCTGCAATAACTGCAACAACACGAGCTGATAGAGCAGATGGTCACCTCAGTTTAGCCTCTATCATGGCTTGTTGCCCCTAGCAATATCTACCCAAAAGTATTCTACTGATTGAGATGGGATTATGCAGCAAATAGAGGGATATCAGTCTTATTCTGCGCAAGATAAAACCGTGTTTCCTATCAGCTCTGACAGTCCCTTCATGTGCCAGCTTTGATTTGGGCAGACAAAGTGATGTGATGATATACAAAACCATTTCTGGGGTAGATTCAGATGGTGGAAACCAAGTAGCACTTTCCCAGGTCCTCAGCTTTCTTGGAACTTTCTTAACTCACTCCTCAAATCTGGAAATTCGGTGACTGGGTAAAATGTTAAACTCCCTTTCCTAGTTCTGAAATGACCTTCTGGTACCTGCCAGGACATTTTCATCAGCTCCTGATCAATGCTGTTTGGGGCTAATCCTGACCTACTTCAAGGCCTGAAGTGAAAATTCTTTCACTAGTTTGTGAAAAGCACTTAGGGATCCTTCAGTGAAAACTGTAAAGGGAAGGCAAATACTGTTATTTGCATCCCCAAAATACTAGGTACAGAACCATACTGAAGCAGCAATGCAGATACATTGCAAAGGGGATTAACCACAAAGGAAAAAATTCCACACTGGAATGCATCCCATATCTGAAAGGCCAGAGATCTACAGCACTATGCATATCTCAGCTCACATATTTAATCAATATTGTCTCAACTGCATATGTTTACTTATTTTTATTAAAGAGCAAGTTGCTTCTATTTCCTTCCTCATGATAGCGTCAAAGGACAGCATGCCACACAAGAGTGTAAACAAACAGCATGAAAAAACCCACCAGATACTTAGGGGTCTTTAGCTCCTAAATTGACTAAAACATAAATACAAGCTGACGTCAAGCGTTTGGGATTACCATTTAAAACTCACTATTTTCTGAGATACTGTGAGGCCATTCACATCAGAAAATCCAGTGGCTACAAAAGGAGAGGTGAGCTGCCCAGACTCCAGTGTAAGGTGTCTAGGAAATGGTCTGCTTTCCTTAGAACAGAAAACCTGCCAGTTTGTTTAGACTTATGAGATGTCCCAAATACAGAGAACATAGAAAAGCTGCTTCCAACCTGTCCAGCTCTTGAAGATTTGGGAACGTAGGTGTCACCACCAGTCCTCTCTCTGCCACCAACAGGACTTGTGTCACCCCCTGCACTCATCACAACCCTTGCATGGTGGAAGCTCATCCTGGCTGTGCACTGGAGCTGCACAGACTCCATGTGCAGTGCAGTCTGCAGTTGTGTGATGGCAGGGACCTGCTCCAAGGCTGTGACAAGTCACCTTCCACATTTGGTCTTTAGGGTCTCAGTTAAGTAGCTGAAACCTTAAACTAGATGTTCTCAAGTAAAATTATAAGTAGTGATAAAGCTTATATGGGATCTCAGTCTTCTCCCTTTTAAGCATGATAAACATTTTCCACTGGAACCCATGGAATTAAGAATACATTTTAGAATGCAAAATGCATTCCTGAGTAGGCGTTTGCACTGTTCAGGTCCTGAAGTGGTATAGCCACATGGCAGCATGTTCTGTCGGACAAGGTATTCTGCTTTTCAGCATGATTAACTTAGCAGGATGGAGCACAGAACTGTATGGCTTTTAGGACCTATAGTGCTTAATAAGCACTAGCTTGCATATCTCTAGGTGTATTTTTCCACTAAGATGCAGGTCAGGAATCTCCTACAGGAAAAGAGGGCTAGAGATTTTAAACATCCCTTCTACTTCAGAGTAAGTTTAGGCAATCATACTTTGGGGCAAGCAGACTTTTGCATTGCTGCAGGTAGTGAAGGCCTCAGTAGAAAAGCATAGCTTTGTATTCTAAGTGGTACCTTTGGACACAAACTAACCAGCACAATCCCAGCCCTCCCTAGCACTTCTCTCAAGACAGCACTTTTTCCCTTGGCATCTGTGCCAGCTGCCCAGACACCAAAAGCAGAGCACGTACTGTGGGCACCTCCTGCTTCTGTACCCTCCCTCTTGTTCACGAAGCAGTAAACCAAGTGGCAAACCCTTGATGGAGCAAACCTCTGCCATCCTAGAAGAAATAAGCCATTCCACACGGTACAAATTCATAGTCATGCCTGTGAATAACTTGCCAGTAATAAGCCTGAAGCCCAGAGCCTTACCAGCCCTTAAAATCAAAGTTCATCTGCCCAAGTGGAGACTGATCTCTGTCAGCTTAAAACCTTGAGTAGTGCTAAGGTCCCTGGGCAGCAGCAGAGCTTGTCTATTCCCTGGGGTGAGAGGTGGAAGGAAGGAAAGGTCCCTTCCCCCGGTGTGGCTCAGGACACTCTGAGGGGAGCAAGGGAAGACAGGTACAAGTGGAGGCCATATGCCAAACAGGCACCATGCTCCTGAGGTCTCACCAGCTCTGTGACCTGGCTATTCAGGGTCAAAGCAGTGGGGCAAGGGGACGCATGGTGGGAGCAGCTTCTGGCTACAGGGACTGCACCGTGAGAGATTTCCTTCTACAGCATGGGACATATCACAGAGGCAGCTGCTGATGTCCAGGAAGGAAGGGGAAGAGAGTACTCTTCTCAGGTGGTTCAGCTGCAGTTTGCAGGCAGAATTGAAGCTAAAAACTCTGGTCTGCAAGCCTCCCCCTTGAATAGAGGTTGAGGGATCAGGATAAACTAAAACAGAAAACATTTGGTTTCAGTTCACATCTTAGTGGTGGCTCATGTTTTATTCATAGTACAGGAAGGGCAGAAGCTCCTGTGAACAAAGAATTCACTTTTCTTCCTGTGCAGGTTTCAGAAAACCAGTCAGCAGTGCAATGCTATTGAACTGAGGAGGACTCCAGTCACCCATCTCCTAATTCTCACAGCAGTTAAAGCCCTGCAGTGTTTTTTTACCTTTCACAGTCACAGGACTAGTCAAGCAAAGCTTTGATAGGATTATTCTGCTTTAATTACAAAATGCACTCAGTTCAAAGGCGCAATAGTACTTGGTACATATGTACACGTTTCTCTCAATCGGAACACCAAAGACCCAAGAACGCAGTCTGATCCTCCCGTATATCAACCATTTCCCTCTGGCAAGATCTTTGGAGTATGAACAGACATCACAGTAATGCTTGAACTGCTTCTTGTGTGCAGGACACCAGACTCTGTATTTCATCGTGTACTTTGAGATTCTGTAGGGTGGACCATACAAGAGATAAGCAAGAGAAGGAAAATAAACTGCAATCTTGGGGTGAAAGGAAACCATATCCCACCACCCCCCAGAAAAGAAAAGCAGTGATGGGCCACTCTCCTTGCTGCAGTTAGGACAAGGTAGATAAATCACAAGGGTTTTTTATTGCTGGTGAACTCAAAACAGGCAACTTTAATCTACCAAGGAAGACACACAAACAAATGTTAGGCCTTGTGCGTTTTTTTTTCTCAATGTAAATGTCTCTACAACTTCAGTTCAGCCCCCGAGCTCTCGCTGAGCTGCCACTGAGACCCTGGTAATGTGCTCTGGGCACCTCTGTAAGATGTTGTAAGAAGTATCACATGTATTACAAAGGGAGATTTTGCGGAAAAGACAAAGCTCTGAGTGCAGCCACGTTGCTCAGAAAGGAGAAGTCTGGCTAATGCTGCTGCATTAGGTACATGGTATTATGGATAATTATTTTATTTACAAATTTGCAGGGTCCCTTTCTGTTTCTGGTGTGCCAGCTGCAAGTAAAGCGCACTTCTGGATGTAAATTACCACTCTATGAGGATGCAATAGCTGGGTGGTACACATCAGACATCAGTGGAAAGCAGACTACAATCACTGTTACAATGGCACAGGCAATAAGGATAATGGAGTAAGATACCAGATGCTGCTGGAAAACCTCTCCGTAGTTTAAGCATGTAAATATTACATCACTGAGCAAAACCAGTGCCATTTAGGAAGTACCTTCTAAAGACATGACTGTTATCATGCACCGCATTAGCTTTGTGGACAGCCACTTCTCCTTCCCCAGTCCTAGCTGCAGCTGGGAGTCACCAAACCATGTTGCCAACTCCTTTTAATCATTTAAAAAGAGTTTTGCAACAGCAGGGATCTCGAGGATGTTTCTACAAGGCTGAAGGTTTCAGATGATGCAGGGGTGGTGTAGGAGGCAGCATGACACCACACTTCAGCTATGCTTTGAGAGGACAACCCAGCTTTATTTAGACACTGCTTAGTGACCCTGACAGACCCAAGGCCAAAATGGGGAGATCCTAACTCTCACCTGCACCTTCCACTTCTTGATCTGGTCCAGCAGAGCTTATCTACATTGTCCCACATACAAATCTCATCTCTTTTTCTCCCCATGTACAGTGTCAGGTGACTATTTTGCTGGGTCTACACACCCAAGACCATCAAAACTCCACCCTGTTCCTCTGATCTTGTAATACTGGCATCACAGCATGGACAAAGAAAAAGCTATTCAGTGTTTGTTCTCTTTTAAATTAATGAACTATAAAAAGGGAACTCTTAATACCCACCTAAGTATTCTGGATGCTTTAGGAGACATTGCATACCCCACAGCAGATCTGACTAACTCCTTGCCCCCAGTGGTTTTGTATGTCCATTGCCAGCAATGGATGCCATGTGAGAAGGATGGGGCAAGAGGTAAAATAATTGTGCTGTGTGATACAATAAAGGATTAACACCGCCTTCCTAAGAGCAGAACTAACAAACAATTCTCCTTACAGAGATAGGGGTGCTTTTACCCTCAGGAATGAGTACCGCAGGGCAAGGAGCAGTTTCATAGCAGGGCACTCCCTACCAGAGACAGGCACTGGCACAGAAACAGCCCAGCCATTTCCAATGCAGGAGTGGAATCCTACAACACAATTGCATTTCAAGCCAAATTGATCCCTGTTGCAGCTCTGTTGGCCATGATGGAAGAACACTTCAAATTAATCTGGCCCTGCAGGGCAACTACAGCAAACCTTCCCCATAAACCAGTTAGGGGCAAGATACATGGGGCAGCTGGAAGCTCCATGTTTGTTGCTAATTTCAAAAGCCAGGACTTGCCAGAGCAAATGGATGAGCCTGTAGCTGCCCTGTCAAGCACCTTCCCTGCACCACAACTTTCCCTGTACTCCTCAAATGGCCCCAACAGGTTAAATTTCAAACTGTCCCTGGGGCAGATACAATGAAGCCACCGCACTCCTTCCTGCTCCACCTCCATGCTGCTGCTCTCACACCTTAACTCAGCACCTCACTCAGGCAGAGCATGCACAGCATGCAGAATTGCTCTTCAGAGAGGGGTTTCTTTTTACTTTCGGGTGTTTTTTTTTTAAATAACATATCAGGCAGCATGGCACAGCTCTTGCTGCCTCCAGTTATTGCCACGACTGTACGGCTGTGGTTATTTAAAGCAGAATTTGGGAAGAAAAAGTAAATCATTTTCATACACTGAGAATACTGGCCAGAATTGAGCAGAATACATCTGTCAGTGCTGAAGGAAGGCAAGAGTCAGTGCCAGAGGCCCAAATCCCGGATACCATGTTAGCCACATAAAGGTTTTGACCTTCAAATACAATGGGCTGCATCCAGACTAAGTCATCCACATCACCAGAAACAGGGGAATCCCTGGGAAGGAGACAGAAAACCTCTGTGGCCTCTACAGGCTCTGCAAGGTTTGCACAGCTGAGATGGGAACTGGAACCTGCAGCAGACTCTCAGGCAAGGTCTGCTTTGGAGGGACAGAGAAGATGGGAAGACTTACGCTATTTCTTGTGCCTTTTGCCAAGATTCAGATTGCACAGATTACAGTAAAATTCACTTGGCAAAAAAGGCCTTTATTAAAAAAAAAAAAGAAGAAAAAAATTCTAGTGAGAAATCAGGACTGAGATTTCAAAAAGTACAAGATCTGTATAAATTCAGCAAGATGTCCAGCACCAGATTTATTCATGGTGCAAGAAAGAACCTGGGGAGAGACTCCCCTCATGAGGGGAACACCATCTACCTCCCCAGCAGACTGCCAGTCTTAGGTTCTTCTCAAGAGCAGATGGATCTTCCTTGTTCCTGCAGCATCTCAGGTCCCACGGGAGGTATTGGTTGCAAGCAAGCACCTGAATATTGCCTAATGGAGTAAGCCAATCACTAACTTAGCTGGCGTTTCCATGCCCATCCACTAAATAGGGTTTTTTTCTTTTTGGATGTATTTCCACCGTAGCATTTCTTTTTCTTCTTTCTCCACATAGAAGTGTAAGCAAAAGGACTGCTTTCATCTGTAATAAGTTAAAATCAGAAATTACCTAACTAACAAGTAACTGATACTGGTCCTTGGAGCCCAAAGAGTAAAATCCATAGAAAATTCATTGGTTCCATTTTTGTCTGGTACATCCCATGCACGCCCCCATTAGAAAAATGGGGTTTATGAATCTTATCATACAGCAAGGAGGAGTACGTCAGAGCCAGAGCTGAGAGTCTGCGGCAGAGGTCTGGGCTCTCTCAGATTGCTAAGTGTGGCTCCGAGTCACTGCTCAATCAGTCTTCACGTGGCCATTGGCCAAGGCAACAGGAACAGTGGGGGCCCCTGGCTCGGCAGTCTCATCAAACCGTAAGCGTAGGGTGTTCCTGATCACCAGCTGCTCCATGATGAAAGAAGCACAAAACCATGGGATGGCGTACTCCAGGGTGATCAGGCCCATGAAATCAAAATCAAACTGGGAATAGTCCCATGGGCAGGCATTGAACTGGCGCAGGATGAGGCCAGTGGTGAACTCCCAGAGGTATGTCCAAAGTGTGTAAATGAGACAGCGCACTAAAATGTTACACTTGTCTTTGAGATATAGATACATCTTCTCCACAATGAGGATGGAGGTGCCATATATGAAGAGCGCCCAGACACTGGTAACACCTGGGAACTTCCAGTTAAAGTTGACCACAAACTCCCAGGCAGCTGTGAACATCACCTCACAGAAATAGCCATGAATGGCATAGAGGTACCATCGGGAAAAAGCAGTCAGGGGTTCTGCTGCAGCCATTCTTGTGACACACCCCAGCAGGCACCCTGAAATGAGAAGAGAGAGAGAAAGAGAGAAAGAGAGAGGGGAGTCAACGAAGAAGTCACAAGCCTTGGCACCACGCACAAACTCGTAACGTCCACAAAGGACAAATCTGAGAAAGAAGTTAATTTTAAATTGCTTAATTTTTACCACAGCAAATTTTAAGTTACAGAATCACAGAATGTTTGGGTTGGAAGGGACCTTAAAGCTCATCCAGTTCCAACCTCTGCCATAGGCAGGGACACCTCACACTAGACCAGATTGCTCCAAACCCCTGTATCCAACCTGGCCTTGAGCACTGCCAGGGATAGGGCAGCCACAGCTTCTCTGGGCAACCTGTGCCAGTGTCTCACCACCCTCACAGTGAAGAATTTCTTCCTAATGTCTAATCTAAATCTACCCACTTTCAGTTTAAAACCATTCCTCTATCATTACATTGTTCTATCATTACACGCCCCTATAAAAAGTCTCTTTCCAGATTTCTTGTAGGCCCCTTTAGGTATTAAAAACCAACAGTTTTACTATATTATGCCATAAGGTCTCCCCTGAGCCTTCTCTTCTCCAGGCTGAACAAGTTCTGAGGAAAGGTGGCACTTTACCAAGCTCCAAGTCTCAGAATGGGCCTGGACAACATATCCTGCTCTGCCTGAGAAGTGAGATGCAGCTGGTATTGCAATGGTGATAAGGAGGGACTCGACACATACAAGGGCTTTGCCAGGGGTGAGGGGCAAAGAACTTATTGGTTGCAAGTCAGTAGAAAAATACAGTCATCTTGGAACTAAATGATTTTAGGGTCCTTTCTAACCCTAACCATTCCATGGTGTCACAAGGAGCACACACCACCTTTTTGCTCTTCACAAGAAACAGCACTGTCCCCTACTTCTCTGATTCTGATATGGAATAGATTAGACAAACACACCATTGAAAACCTGAGCCCTTCCAGCTGTCACCTACAGTCTTTATAACCAAAATTTTTACTGTAGTGAAAGGCTAAGCTTTGATGTGAGCTACAGAAAGGGAACTGGAAGAGAAAACTTCCACAGTTTTACACCTTCAGACACCGCACCTTGCACCCATCATTCAGCTGAACTGTTATTTCTTCTGTTGGAGAACTCATGCATTGTATGGCTAGGATTTGTAAAATAATTTTCTTATGGTGTCAGACTGCCTGATACCAAGTCAAAAAGCACAAGAGAACCATTGAAATCCATTCAGATTTGGCATCAGGACAGCACAAAGGAGGAGAATAAAAGGGAACAGCTGAGCATAGAGAGAGGTGGTTAGTCATGATAAATAGGAAATGAGAACAAACTCTAATTGTCTCCACAGGAAGAAACTTGGGGAAGAGGTTTTGAAAAGGCACAATTTGCTTATCACTGAACTGTTTCAGCACAATTTGTTTTTACACTCTTTGTATAGATTTACAGGTCCTAAGCATTGCTCTGCCACGCTACAGTCACTGTCCCAGTCACTGATTTTAAGCATAACTTTACTGAAGCCTTACAGATTTACACCACAGGGTGAATTTGACCTCTTTCATTCTTAGAAAGTTGCTCTTTCAAGTTGGGTTTCCCTTGAGTCATTATCAGGCACTATTTAACTTTTTTGCTCTGCACTTGTCAGTTCTGTGGCACAAAATGCTAGGAAAGGACTACACTAACTTTATGTGCAGACATTCCAATGCCATCTGGAAAGAGAATGTTCATGCCCTGCCTTGTGAACAAGTGCCTCTCTGAACAAAGTATTAACATGCAGTATAACTGAAATTCTGATGCAAGGTGAGAGAAGAGAATTTTTATAAGGAGAAAGGAATTACAATAATGAACATGCTGATACTCAAAATATCACAGGGGAATATTAATGCTGAAAAGGACAGAGCTGTACCCATGACCTGTTCATTCTTCTTTTAAATGGACATCAGTCTTGGCACTTCATATGGTGTGGGTCCTTGAACAAAGGCCCATTTCCTAACAGCACAATTCATTTTACACAGGACACAGAATAGTTGCTACATATCAGGTCAACAGTATATTGTGAGTTTGTAGGTAAAAGACTAAAGAGTCACCAAGAAATCCCTCTAACAGTTCAGTCCCAAGAGACCCTGCATGACAACAGTGGAAGTAGTACATGAGAAATACACAGGGGGTGTATATCCACACCGTCCACAAGAAGCTGATGTGTAAGGAAGGGCACTGCAAACTTCCTCTCTGAGAAGAGTTATAGTTTGTCAATGTAATGCTACTTGGTTAGTTTCAGCCAGCACAGCTGATGAGCTTAGAACTTTGAATCCTCATATCATTCCTCCATTCTCACATAATTTCAACAATGTCCTAGTTTCAGCTGGGATAGACTTAATTTCCTTCCTAGTAGCTGGTGAAGTGCTGTGTTTGGCTTTAGTATGAGAACAATGGTGATAACACACTAATGTTTTAGTTACTACTGAAGTAATGCTTACCCTGATCAAGGACTTGTCAGTCTCTCATGCTCTGCCAGTGAGGAGGGGCACAAGAAGTCAGAAGGAAGCAAAAACAGGACACCTGTCCCAAACTAGCCAAAGGGATATTTCATACCACAGCACATCATGCCCATTATAGAAACTGGGGGAAATTAGCCATCTGTTTGGGGATGGGCTGAGCATCAGTCAGTGGGTGGTCAGCAACTGTATTGTGCATCACTCTTTGTTGGTTGGGTTGTGAGGTTTTTAATTTTCTCTCTCTCTTTTTGTTATCTCCCTTTTCATTATTACTCGTATTATATTTTACTTTAACTATTAAGCTGTTTTTATCTCAACCCACATGTTTCACCTTGCCTCTGATTCTCCTCCCCTTCCCACTGGCAGGGGGTGAGTGAGTGGCTGCATGCTACTCAGTTGCTGGCTGGGGTTAAACCATGACAAAGAACAAATTAATAGTCAGAGGTACAGAAGTAAGGGAAAGCAGTAAGAAGGAAAGGGGCTGTATGTATCTTTTGTCAGAATGGGGATACATGGCTGCAGCAGAGAGAAATATTTTGTATCTGAGAAGACAGCCAGCAAAAGATGAAGAGTCTTTAGAAGTCATACCTATTGCTAGTAAGGCACTGAGGAAATACAGAATGTCACTGTCCAGGGAAGAAAATTATTCTAAAGGTTTTACTAAGCTGCCAGGGATTGCATGGGGTTTTTCTCTTTTCAATAAGCCTTTCTAAGCTTTTCCATTTGTGGCCCTTAGTCTTTGCATTTCCCTCTACAGCTTTACATAAAATGTATTTGAACTGTTAGCTAGGAGCAACCATAGCACACAGTACTTCTGTAAGCTGTTCCTTGTCATTTGAAAATCTGTTCACAAAGTCAGGTCAAATGCACAGAAGATCCTTCCCTTCTTATTCAAAGGATCCCCTCAACAGCTACTTCCATTGTCTTACACCAGCCCACTAAAGCCAAAGACTCACAGAAACATATCCAACAAGCCATGTCCTGTTCTACCCCACATCATTTCCTCTGTGCAATGAAGATTTCATTTCCCTGGTTATATACCACATGCTTAATTATTATCTATTTATTCCCTATTTATTTTTTAAACTTTGCAAAATATCTAGGCATTACACTAGAAGTCTAATAACTGAATCTAGACCATGTCTGCAACACAAGTTAAGCCACTGCAAAGACCACTGTTGGCTTCTTTTGAATCCTGACCCTTTCACCACAACTGCCAGATGACCAGCATCAACGTGCTGACACTGTCTCAATATTTGTCTTCTACTGCCACATGCCCAGTCAGCCGAAACTCTATGGAACTTTCTTCTTACCATATGCTGTCTGTTGATTAAGAGCATCCCAAGACAGGATAGACACTGAACTGTGGTAGCCCAAATATAAACTGGTCCCACTGTGCTAAGCGCTAAGCAAATCCATAAAGCACAGGCCCTCCTGTAAAACATTTTATTCAAAATAATCCAAGAAGTACACAGTAAGACACAGATACCTAGGGAGACTGCAACAAGCTACAACACATCATTGCACAAGCTGGGGACTGTAGAATATAATGGTTACAAGTCACTTGAGCATTTACAAAAATTAAAATTGCAGCTGTTCCCAAGCATCTGATTTCCCAGCCATACTGAGCTGTCTGGTGTCTGGTAGGCAGTACAACACAAGAAGGTCCCATGAGGGAAATGAAGGAGAAAAGTATTGTTTTATTGGGCAGCTATTCATGATATCAAGCTGAAAAGTAGTTGCAGGACATTAGTGGGAGAGACATCCAAACACAAAGCCAACACTGGATTCAGCAGAAGATGCAGTTTTGTGAAAAGCCTCAAGTAGATAATTGAACTTGGTGACGCAAGACTTTTAATGGGGTCACAGTAATACAGACCAAAAAGCTCTTGAATGTATGATATCTATTCAGTCTCCTGAGGAAAACAGAAAACATTCATCACTGAGGGAGTTATAGTGGGATGGGCAGTGGCTTACTGAAAACCAGAAACTGCCACCTATGCAATTGTCTCAGCACAGAGCAAACAAGTCATGGAAACTGTACATGGCCAGCCATGTTTGTGCTGAGGCTGCTCACACTGTGGTGTTCCCTGGAAAACAGGGATCTTCTAAATTCAAAGCTATGAAAGTGCTTTCCATCATCAGCAAGTTATATTTCAAGCAGCTAAAATAGAAATAGTTCCCCTAAAACACTCTGGCTGGCTTGCTTCTCCCAGGGATGGTAGAGTACAGCTCCATCAGTCAACATCCTCCTCAGATTCCCTTATGTTCCTTAGCAATTCCACCTCTTACCATAGCTCTGCCACCCATGCAGAGCAAAATCATCAACCTGGTCACATCTTGCACAGCCACCATCTAACGTCACTGACAGGCTCTGGCACTCACTACAGCCAGATGCCTGGACATGTATTTGAGGGACCTCTGTCTGCATCTGGCCAGCAGAGTGGACTTTGTTTAATCTGCCTTCTGCCAAGAGGATGTCATCATTGAGCACCTTCGTGATGACCACTGCCTAACCTTACCTCTTGTGCTTGCCAGGCTTCTGGGCCCTCCCTGCTCACCCTGCCTGTACCAACTGCCATGCCATACCCTGTTTGTCCTCTCCTGGTCACCATGCTCCCAAAGGGAGCATTCTGTATGTGCAGGTGGTGTCGTCACTCCTGGCACTGCTGATTTACAGAACACTGGTGCTGGATTTGGCTCCAAGACATTAGTTCATCAGTGTTTAAAGATTTATGAGTAAAGTCTTAGTGGTACTTATGTGCTGAAGTCATAACTCTGAGGAGATATTCATCCTTCAGGTAACCAAGAGCTTCAATTAACTGTGGCTCAGAAAATAGAATTTCGACCGTAATGAAGTGTGGAATAGTTCCAGCAGATTGATCAATCAAGGCCTGCAATGAAGCTAAAAGCATGCCACAGATCTGTGTCTCCAAATACAGACTTGATGTCCATTCTCTACTCTTAGCGCTTTCAGGATTTGGGATTTTGGTTAGTTCTGAATGTATTAATCATCTGTTTGTGCTGCTTCTCTCTCGTCTGGACTCCATCTCCATCAGGATGCTTGCTTGTTGTCTCTCTTCCTCTGAGTTCCACCCACACCACCACATATTGCAAGAAACAAAGCACAGCTCATTTCCAATCTGTATTTCCCCATCATTTTCATCTCTAGCTCCTTTCCCTTAGAAGACACATTGTTTCCCTGCCACTCCTTGCTCACTTGCCCAGTTCCCTCTGTACCTGCAGGCAGCTTCCGATCCCTGCCTATCTTTCAAA
The DNA here is from genome assembly GCA_002631895.1 of Agapornis roseicollis. Classification (NCBI taxonomy): domain Eukaryota; kingdom Metazoa; phylum Chordata; class Aves; order Psittaciformes; family Psittacidae; genus Agapornis; species Agapornis roseicollis. Next base: position 74,985 of record NDXB01005322.1, read on the forward strand.
TCTGTTCCAGAGAGAACTGGGATACAGTAAAAGAGAATGACGACAAAAGGAGATTAAATGAATCCAATTACGAGACTAAGTCAAAGGGATGGGGAAGTGTAGTTCTTACTGGTAATGCCTGTGTGTGGGCTGCCCAGAAGGCACCATTTCACAATAGGAAGGAGAAAGGTAGGGTTTCCTTGGCAGGGAGCATAGAGGGGGCTTTGCAGAGGACAGAAAAAACACAGAATCATAGAATGAAGACATAGTTTAAAGAATAGTTTTCCAGCTATTGTGATCTCATTAATGGCAGCAGAAGCACAGAAAGCTGAGAACTTCCATGCCGCGCCTCACACATAGCATCACCTTAACTCAAACACACCTTAGCCCACAGTGCCCATTCCTCTTAATAGAGGCAGCAGCTCTTTACTTACAGTGACCAAGAGGGGTCATGTATGCTCTTGACAGAAGTTGAAAGCCCTCAGGAGTCAAGCAAGCACCAGACTTGCAAGACAAATCTGTGAAAAATGACAGAGTCCAGACTTGGCATCTAGAAGTATTATCCCCAAATCTTCCTAGCATCTCTTTCAGGTAAGGTCACATCCTTCTCCAAGCCTGTTGTTAGACTCCTGTGCCTCACCTGCTGCCCTCTTCTGTCTGGAAAAGCTGACCAAAGTCCCCAGCATTTGCTGATGCTCTCAAGCAAGCGAGTGAACAGGAAGGTCCTAAGTGTTCCTGAAATGGCCCCAACACAAAGCAGAAACTTGAAGCCAGGATCCCACTGTTGGAGCAGGCAGACCTTCCCACTAACACTGCAAAGGAGGGAGCCAGCACTGTGAAAGGTCTGCCCCCAAGGAGATGGCATGTCCAGGGGAGCACAACCTTCCCTGAGAATCTGTATCAGCCTTCCTTCAGTTCTGGGTGCTACGTTGCTGGATTTACCATTATTTTAACCTGGACAGTAAGTCCAGGCTGACTTCATTCTCTGCAATGAGAACAGAATTGAGTTTCTAGAACCCATTTTTTAAAAGCTGCCCCAAGTTACAGCCCATTACTGCAGGCCTAGGTGTAAGCACTCACAGTTCCCCAATGGACAACTGCCTGACTCGTAAGCTTCTGGGAGCCAGACCTCTTCATTTCAAACCATGCATTCAAGCACAGTGCCAATCAATATTCACGTCTGTTTTTGAAAGCTTATGTCGCATTAAGTGACTGAAGCAAATCTGACATTCAAAGAACATAACGCACATCATGGCTTACCAGCAAAAGGCAACCCAAAACAGTGATGAATGGAGAAAGACAGAATTTATCCTGAGAACATGCTGAGACTTCACAAGATTTTTTCTGCAGCCAATATCCTTTCCACTGTCACTAGAGAGCCAATAAAGAAGAGACAACATTAAGGTCAAGACATTATGTGTCGCCTATCTTTCATGATTTCTAAAGCTGATGGAAATCCAGACAGTTCTTTTTTGAAAAGGATTGTTTTTGTTTGTTTCTTTCTTTTCTTTTAGCAAGTGCTCCATCTTCTTTCCAAAGCAAAATGAAAAGCAAATACACCAGTTCACTCCAACGCTATAAAATAACAAATTGACTTGGACAACTCAGAGGTCAGTATCCCTAACAACTAAATATGCTTAGCCCAGCTCTTCTGAACAATCTGCAGAACCAAGCCAGAATCAGCATGCAATGGAGGAAAGCCAGGTTTGAGGAAGGAAAATAAAAAGAGAAGAGACAAAAAATCCAAACATATTTCACATTGAAAATGAAACTTGGCAGAGAAAAATATGATCAAGACAGTGAAGTCAGAGTATCTAAAATCCAGCCTGCTAATGCCCTCACACAATCCTAGTCACTTACATATGTGAATAACAGCAGTGTGTGTAAAAAGAAATAAATACATAAAAACACAACCCGAAAGAAACTGCTTAGAACTGCTGACAGATGCACGGCAGTCTCTCCTCATTTGCTGCAGGTAACACTCAAAGCAGCATTTCAGACAGTGAGCTGCTTCTTTTACTGGAAATTCTTGCAGCATATACACAACTGTAAAGAATCCTTTCCCTCTCCTTGTATTACCCTTCACCAGCACACAAGCCCTTACAAACTCCCAGCATTCAACTGGTAGTAGGTAACTGGATAGCATAAACACCTGCAGCTAGCAACTACAGTCACTCTTCACCTAGGAGAAACAGAACTGCTGCAGACCATAATGAAACCTAACATCTTGGTCTAAGCCGATTTAGGTTTAGACCATGCAAGCAGAAGGCACCGCACAAAGACAGATGAAACAGGAGAGAGTACTCTTTGAGCCACCTTCAGAAACACAGGCCAAAACTGTCAAAAAGTTTTCTTCTCCATTTCCCCTTCTGGAGTTCTCTTGATAGCAGTTCTACAGAAAATCCTTTTCCCTCCTGAAGATATATATATCTATCTTTTCCTTCCCAACATTAAACTTCTGCCAAGATGTGAAAGAACCAGGTATGCTATCTGCTGTTCACCAGGCTACGATTCATCAAGTTTCTTCCTAACACCTCCCATGGAAAAAAATTTAGCAGATTGTTAAATTATTCTTTTTCACCAAAGGAATCCTTGTGGAACCTCTAAGATGGTGGCTACCTCTTCTTCTTAATTTCAAGTTCACACAGGTCCTCAGAGTTAGAAACATCCTGGAAACGAAGGGTAGAAGAGGATAAATCTCAACCCTATTGACCATGTCTAACAGATCCTCAACTGCGCCTACAACTGGGAAGGGCACCTTCTCTGAGCAGTTTCCCAGAGGTCCTCTGACTGATGCCCATCACTTAGCACCTGGATTAATCATGTTATCACTGGCTTGCAAAGTGTGTAATCAGCACTGGAAATATATTGTGTGTGCAAATAAACTAGTGGCAAGTTTTAAACTCTACTGTTCAGGTTTAGTTCAATTCAGAAAACAAGCAGCAACCTGTAAGTGCATCACTCAGGTAAATTTGTCTTTGTAGACCAGTCAAATTTTTCTCTCCTGAATAACAAGCCAACAAAAACTTAGGTTTCAGGGCCTAGTTCCTACACAACAGACATACTCCTCCACTGTGTTGCATACTTCATTGCTATTTACAACTTTGCAAAAGAAGGCTTTCATTTTTAGTGCTGTAGTGCTGTTATTTCCTCAAAGTATCAGGAAACTTTGCCTTCAGGTTACAACCACAAACACACCATCTTTGTGGCTTATGTACACAGGCTTTTGTGTATCATCTCCAGCAGTCACAGCCCTGTAGGAACACCCATCACTGGCTGAAGTTTCCAAATGCATATGTCCGTCCCAGATGGTAGCACTACAGACAAAATTGAACATCCTACCTTTCAAAAGTGTAAGTTTAAGACAGCTGAACTTCTTGCATCTTCAGTTGTGTCAGAATACCTCACTGTAAGATATATATTCCCTTAATATTACTACCAGCAGGAGTGGCTAGGTGTTAGTAAATCAAGGTACCATGGGTCTGCACAAACACACATGGGAACACAGCCTGTGCCTCAAAGATCATACCATGCCATCTTTCTTATTTACTGCTGCTGCAGAACTAGAAACCAGAATCCCATTTATTCTGGTTTTCAGGCTTCAAACAGAAAATGTTTCAAAGCACACACAGCTCTTGTTTTTTTCTCATAAATATTTAATTCCCAGTGATTGACCAAACATTCTCACAATCCAAACATGGGCACCAACTGGCCCAGGTCCCCAGACAGGTCAGACACCAGTTGACTCTGGATGCTTTTACTTGGCTCTGGAAGCTGCTCATTCCAGAACAGATTATTCATGTTGATGCACAACATAGAAAGTTCATGTTTTCACTGTCAGAGCTTCTCTTTCATTTACAAAATCATGTGTGTCCCTCTGGACAGCCTAGACAGTACTTTTCACCAACTCTGAATCCCCCTTACAAAAGTGTTTGTGGTGGTAAGACATGGGCCCAGGAACATGTAGGGACACAAGTGCAAAGGAGCAGGAGTTTGTGGCCCAGTGGCTCTGGCCAGCTGGGGATGTGATGCATATAGTTTTTCCCCAATGCTAGGCTCCAGAAGCAAAATGCTCATGGCAGGGAGAATTAGCTACTGCAGACCCAGACTATGTTTTCAGTAGCTTTGATCTTACTACTTTGGGCTTGAAGCTGTTTGAAACTGAGTATCAGGTTTGTCTCTGATCTGACCAACGATGGCCTGAGTATCTGAAACTTACTGCCCCCTTTCACCCATCCACAATATCAGTTGACCCAGCAAAATGTATTCTCTCTCCTTCAAAAACCATGTTGCACTTGATCTTTGATGAGAAGGGAATACTGAGCTGAGCATAGCTCCCAGGAAAAGGCTTATTTGTGAATAGCCTTATGGCAGCCTAGTGGCCAAATACTGTGAAACACAGAACACTCTCAGCTGAAACCCTGGGAGAGATGCTGTCCCCTCCCTCAGACAAGAATATGTAGGAGGAACTGGTAAGACCATGGCTTCCCATCCAGGAAGTTCAGTTCATCCTTAACACCTCCCGTAATTAGTTTCTCTTTCTGTCAAGTACCAAGCCTTCACTCATGTTTGTCGACTTGTTAAGAGGAAGCTTATTGCAGTCTGCACCTGCTCAAAGGACTCAGTTCCCCACAGGCCTAGCAAGCACAACCATAAAACAACCATGGCTGTGCCATCCTCTGCAGCATGAAGGCAAGCCTGCCATCCTGGAGTCTCATCCAAAAGCAGGCAAGGCCTTTTAATGGAAGGGTTATTCTACTGGCTTCTTTCCACTGAACTGTAACCCTAGCCTCTACACAGCTACCATCTAATTGTCCTTTTATACTTAGACAGAATGGCCTAGCCCAGGGGGGACAAGAGTGTCTTGTCCCATTAATGAATGAAAGAACTCCCAAGCAGGGCAGGGCTTTCCCAGGGTCATACTAAGTACTGGCAGAAACTTTCATTTGTGATGCCCTTAACTGCTGTTTTCAGCTTTTATTTTGCCATCCCCTGAAGATAAAAGTTTAAAGATATGCTCCAAACAACTGCTTGTTATTTTAGGAGACACAGTTGTTAAGTTACATGGCAAAAAGCTGATCCCTTCTTTTTGTAGTCACTGAGATCTCACTGACTGAAACACACCTCTGACAGTGACTTATTTCTTTGAGATTCAGCCTCCAGTAATCTGCCTTACACTGTTACTGCACCATGATACCATTCTAGCAAATTAATTATTTGCATGACCCAGTTTTACTAGCTTTTGAATTTCATATAAACATCTGACACACACACAAAGGACTGAATTCATTCATGATTTCAGGCACTTAAAAAGGTACTTTCATGTACAAGCTTTATCTCCACAGGCTCCCATCTGTAGTTACTAAAGCCTGTGAAGATAGCTAGAGATGGAGACAAAACTGGAGTTTGAGCATTCCTGATGCTTCAATTCCTGCATCTCTCCAGTACCTACTCAGAGGTGCTTAAAGCATGTGCAGCACTCATTTATTCACTTCAGTGAAATACCTGAGGTTACACAGGGTAATTTCAGATCTTATCAAACAAGACTTTTATTCTTTATCTTGTTTTCCTTCAGGGCAACAATAGGTACTTCATGCCTCTGGGCAAAGAGCCAGCTGAACAAAGATGCCAGTTCTCATCTGTGTACTGGGAACTGAGCCGTCTTGTGATAAGACTAGAAAAGAATTCCTCAGCTTTATCTAAAACTGTTTGATACTGCTCACACTGGTCACCAAAAAAAAAAAAAAAAAACCCCCCACAAAAAAAAAAA
>NDXB01005323.1:0-28168 GCA_002631895.1 Agapornis roseicollis
GGGGGGTTGGAACTGGATGATCTTAAGGTCCTTTCCAACCCTAACTATTCTATGATTCTGTCACATGGAATTTGTCAAAGGTACCCTGTATTTTGATGAAGGGCAGGAGAGGTAATTTCTATAGTGGTGTCTGAAGCCAATACCCTTGAAAGATGAGCAGCTGAAAGAGTATCGATCCTTTCCTGTGTACTGTTAATTCTGTGGCATGTGAATTATATCATTGAAACTGCTTTCTTATGCCTGCACCTTAGCTGAGCTTTTTAAACAGTGGATTGATTGCATCTTCCTCTTTTCACTGTAACGTTTTTATCTGTTTGGAGTTTCAAAGGCTTTCTCCAGGCATTGTACATAACATCAGTCTAGCAGAGCATTCACTAACCTGTGGAGGGGCTAGTGATTTTGTTTTGGGGACAGCTGCTTTACTGCAGAAGGGAGAGCCCAGGGCACGTTTCAGACACTTCAGAAGGCGCTCTTGGTTTCTGAAAAGCCATTTCAGTGCTGGTTTTCTTCAGCTTTTCTGTGTTTTTTGGAAACTTTCTTGACTTTTAGCAGGTGGGGATGTTGTATATTGCATGTCTGGGGGAAGGCTGAAGCTTGTCTTGTACCATCCTGATAGTTTTCATTACTAGTGATGATGGGGTGTTATTTGCATGTAGTGGAGGGCCAGTACAAGCTTCCATGGTCTTCCTTGAACAGCACTTGAAATTCAAGTAGTAGGGACTCATTTTCAAAGATAATTTTCTTTATTCTGACACTGTAGCCTTTTTATGTGACCAAAACAAATTATTGCAGCATGTTCTTCTGTTGCCTCCACTGGAACTTGTACCTCCATGATCTTGCTATCCTTATGTCTGTATTCCATAATGCTGAAGGTTTGATGAGCCCAGAGTGTGCATCATGCAAGTGGTTTGACTTGGTTTCCAACTCCTTTATCCCTAAACTGTTTTATTTTGTTAACAGTCCACATGGACCTTCAACTATGTCACATTCTTCCAAGTCTGCTGGTCTTTTCCTGGGGTTTAATATGTGTCTGCTTCATAGAAATGGTGAAAATTCATGTTGAGCAGGTACTTTATAGATACACAGTGGAAAATGCTAATTAGAGCAGTGTTCTTGAAATAGTGGCAACGGGAAGAGAGGCCTGTGTTTTGAATGCAGTCTATAGCTATTTAGAAGAGGTTATTTGTGGAGGATTATCAGATCCATCTCTGTATCTGAAGAGAACTGGTTGTGGCACGTGAGGATCACGTTCCGGTGTTGCGGGGAGCTCTGTGTACAGATGCGAGGAGGCGGCGGTGTGCGCGGCGGTCCTGGGCCGACTCGGGCCCTTCGAGGTGTCCGCGCTGGGGCGAGGCGCTGCCCGCGGTCCAATGGGCGCCAACGGCCGACGGGGGCCGCCCGTGCCGCGCCCTAGCCGGGCCGCCGCGCCCTACTCTCTGCGGCCGGGCGGAGGCGGGGCGGGGCCGCCCGGGGCAGCCAATGGCCAGTCCGGGCCGCGCTGCCTCAGCAGCTGGCCTGCAGCCGGGCGCGGAGCAGCGCCGGCAGGAGGAGCCAGCCCAGCCCAGCCCAGCCCAGCCCAGCCCGGCACGGCCGGCCCGCGGCTGGACGGGGGCTGGGGAAACCATTTTGGGGCGCTGGGCCGGAGCGTGAGGACAGCCGTCCGTAATGGGGGGGTGACGGCAGAGCTTGGAGCGGAGCGGGGTCCCGCCGGGGATCTGTGCACCCTGGGCAGCCCAGCGGAGACGCGATGAGCTCCTCCGCTCCCCATGACGGGGAGATCAGCCTCCAGCTCCCCGCATTCGTGGAAGGGAGTGCTGTGTGCCTGCTTGCCGGGAAGTAACGCCATCAAGGGGAAAGGTAGCGACTCGCGGTGTGCGCAGGGCTGTAAGCTGTTGTGTAGGAGCTCTGAAAGCGTGTCCCCTCGAGAGGCCTCGGTAGTGTGTGGAACTCAGCCGTCCCCAGAACCAGCTGTGTGCCTTCTGGTGTCAAGGGGAGAGTTCTTCTTGCTCCAGAACTAGGAAATCTTAAAATGCGCTTTTCACTCTTACTCTTGATTTTGGTTGTATTTTTTTTTTTTTTGGTGGGGTTTTGTTTGGTTTTTAATTTGTACAATATCTTGAATAATTTATGTTATAGGGAGTAATACTTTGACAATGACACTTAGCCTTAGTTTGTCACTGTTGCTTAGAGACTTATTCCCAGTGTATGCAAACAGAGATGGTAACACATATCGCGTATTAGGGGTTTTTACCTGTAGCAAAGCTTTTGTAACTAAAAATGTATTTTATTTCCAGTTCTGTAGTTATTCATACGTGGTTTGTAATTGTATGTTTTTGATAGTTTCATAGGTTAAATATATTGTACTGTTAACACTTGTGTTTGTGATTGACTTGTAGTTTTCAAGAGAGCTATGAGAAATTAACTTCTCACTTTTCCATCATGACGCATTATTCATCTCTGTGTTAACAAGAGTGATGAAAATGTAGGCTTTGGGCAGGTTTAGGCTTGGTGAATTACAGTTTATAGTTTTATCCAGTTTCTTCCTTGCGTGCTAATCTCAATGGCCTGGTTCACGGATTCTTGCTCAGTTTAATTCCCTGCTCATTTGGACAGTTCTCAGTTGTGGAAGGTGTGTGTGAAAGTTGGTCACACACAGAAACGGTGATAAAACAGGGCTGTATGGTTCTCTGTAGTGTGTGGTTCTTTTCTCTAGTACTTTGATGCTTAGGAGGTTTAAGTGGGAAGTACCTCTGTGCATAAGGTCTGCTGCAGAGTTTGAAGGTTGCTTAATTTAACTGTTGAATGGGCCTCCAAAGGTGTAATTAAAAAAAGCAGAGCTCACCCAGCCCGTCAGACTGCCCGCAGAACTGGTCTAATGCAGTGAGTTCACCAGTGTTATCTGTGGGTTAGTGGGGAACCGTGCATCAGGACCTGTAGGTACAGGGAAGATGAAACACAAATGTTTTTGAAATGTGTGTGTTTACAATATTCGAAGGGAAACATGCTTAGAATCTGATATATGGATATGCATGTGATGCGTCATTGAACAGCCTGGTCTAGTGAAGGTGTCCCTGCCATGTCGGAAGGTTGGAACTGCATGAGCTTTAAGGTCCCTTCCAACCCAAGCTCTTTCCAAGTGAATACTGTGATGAAAATTTGTTCTCCCATGTTCAGTTACTTTCTGTGTAGAATTTATTCTAGATTGTAGAACCACAGCATGTCAATGGGTCTCCCACCTACAGGTGCTGAGGAAAAATAACAGCAGTGCTCAATTCTCACAGAGGCCTTTACCATTTAAATCCCCTAGCAACAAGCTCATGTGGCATTGCTTCCCCACAACATATATTTGATCTGTCACAGATCAAATAAACTTTGAACTTTTCGTCTAAGCTGGAAGCCTCACCGTAGGTAAATGAAGCCAGAAGATACAAACATTCCTGTCGTATCTCTACAGTATCAGTTAAGGTCCAGCATTGTTTGAGTTTGGTTAATTTTTTTTTCCCCAAAAAATGGGAACCTGGGTATCTCTAGTCCAAGAAGCCTGAGATGATGGAAGAGATTTTGAGGGGTGAGATGATGCTGTTATTAGGCATGCAACCAAATCCTGAATCTTAGGCAATGTTTTTCTAGCTCTTGACTTGGGAAAGAGGTGCTTCCATAGAAGAACTTGAAATTCCTGGTCTGTTTACTTTTTGAATGTCAAGGGATAATCTATTTTATGTTCAAGTCTCTTAGCTCCTTTGCTGCATGCCCTGAACAGCGCATGTCTTGCAGAAGCATGCACAGTATGCTGCTTTGAGGTATCTAGTCCAAGTATGAGTAAGTTTGCAGGTGAAATGATGCTAAATATGGGAAGCTTGCATATTGCCTAATATTCCCATGTCAAATAGCAAGGTGATTAAGGATGAGGTTTATTTTGAAAGCTTTTTATATGTATGTGACAGGTACAGGGCTGGTGTACTTGTAGGGAAGCACTTAAGGTGGTTGAGAATTTTACTGTGTAATGGAAGCCAGTTTTGGATAGCATTTAACTTCCTTCACGTAGGATGTCAAGGTTTATCCTTTCAAACCGGACTGTTCATTTTTTTCTGGTAGTACTAGTAATTTCTTCTGCATGGGAAGAAGAGTTGGGAGGGCAAATCCATCAGTACTTTAACTGGCCTGTTGAATGCTTGAGCAAGGTATCTAGGCAAGCATGGCTCAACTTTTGTATGGGGATGTTTGAAAGGACAGAACTTTCATGTGAACTCCACTGACTGTGAAACTTAGTCAACATCAGTGCCTCTTCAAATACTGGGAATGTTTGAGCTCTAAGATGTTAAAATTAATTCTCAAATTCAAATTTCTTTTTAATTTCTTATTTGGGAAATTCAGTAAAATTATTGGGTTTTCTTTTCTTGTATCTCCACAAATGATTTAGCTCAGGAAGCTGAAGCAGTGTATGTGCTTTACAAGCCTCAGTAACAGAGTAATGAAAATGAAGAGTCAGTGCCCTGTCTTAGGGAACAAAGCAGTGCAGTGGTCTCTGAGCTATGGTTTTCCTTGCTACTGGTTTTGAGTTTAAAACAAACAAGAAAAAATACAGTAAACCTGGTCACTGAGGCTGTATCTTGAAGATCATCTCTGGTTTCTCATCTCACTAAACACGCAGGAACTTAAAATTCAGCCTTAGAATTGCTTCATAGTGCTCCCAGTTGTTCACACCCAGTGGCCTGGGTGGAGTACTTTGTAAATGCAATATTAGCACCACCCCCTCCCGCTTCGAAAACAAAACACCAACAACAAACTTTGAGGATTTCAGTTTCGCTGTCGGTGTATCTTTACTCATCCCTCTTGGAGTTTCCAATAGGTAAATTCTACTTCAGAATAATTACAAGAACTTCTTCACTTGTTACATCTGCATCTCATACAAGTGTTTGCGTTGTGTGCAGCACAACTGATATTCTCCATGTAACGTACCCACAGTTTGTATTACATGGAGGTTTTTCACTGCCATTTGTATCTGGTTTCTTTTGAGATTTCTTTGTAAATCAAGCAAATCTGTATGCAGAGGAAAATCAACTGTGTCTGGGTACTCATTCTTTTTTCTCTGCTCTGTTGCAGAAATGAGCCGTCAGACTGCTACAGCACTACCCACGGGCACTTCAAAGTGTACACCGTCACAGAGGGTGCCTGCGCTGACAGGCACCACAGCTTCCAATAATGACTTGGCTAGTCTCTTTGAGTGTCCTGTGTGTTTTGACTATGTGCTTCCACCAATTCTTCAGTGTCAGAGTGGCCATCTTGTTTGCAGCAACTGTCGCCCCAAACTTACGTGCTGTCCAACTTGCCGAGGCCCGCTGGGCTCCATCCGTAACCTGGCGATGGAGAAAGTTGCCAATTCTGTACTATTCCCATGTAAATATGCCTCTTCTGGATGTGAGATAACTTTGCCACACACAGAAAAAGCAGACCATGAGGAGCTGTGTGAGTTTAGGCCTTATTCCTGTCCATGTCCCGGTGCTTCCTGTAAATGGCAAGGTTCTCTGGATGCTGTAATGCCACACCTGATGCATCAACATAAGTCCATTACAACACTTCAGGGAGAAGATATAGTCTTCCTTGCTACAGACATTAATCTTCCTGGTGCTGTTGACTGGGTTATGATGCAGTCTTGTTTTGGCTTTCATTTCATGTTAGTATTGGAGAAACAGGAGAAGTATGATGGTCATCAGCAGTTCTTTGCGATTGTACAGCTGATAGGAACCCGCAAGCAAGCAGAAAACTTTGCTTATCGGCTGGAGTTAAATGGTCATAGACGGCGATTGACTTGGGAAGCAACTCCTCGATCTATCCATGAGGGAATTGCAACAGCCATTATGAATAGTGACTGTCTAGTCTTTGACACCAGCATTGCACAGCTCTTTGCAGAAAACGGCAATTTAGGCATCAATGTAACTATATCCATGTGTTGAAATAAACGGCAGTCCAACCTCTTGAGGCCAGTGTTTAAATCGTTGCATTTAGTTTAGCTGAAACTAGGGTAACCACCTTTGACTCTCAAATGAGTTATTTGGTAGATGGAGGCTAGACATATATGAAGGTAAATAAAAGGAAAGGCTGTTAAATTACAAGAAGCAGTTGCATGTAGTAACACTAATATATTTAAAATAAGTCAACAATAAACCACTGAAAATATATATACACCCAAAACGGGCATCTTTTTTATTAAGAATTGATTCTACAGGAAATGTTGTAAAATAATTCTAAAACCTTGTTTTTAGATTGATTGTACTGTTGAAAGGATACTGTTTTGTGGTTTTGTGTTTTTTTTTCCTCCAACCCTTTGACTGACAAGCCATGTTGAGTGGTCTGGTCTCTGGCCACTGCTTCCCTCCCTCCCCATCCCCCCCCTTTGTAAGTCACTACATAGTATTGCTGCTGTTTGTGTATATTTTATGTGTATTTGCTAATTTTTATTAACTTCTAGTTTTTCATTAAATAAATATGACTTTCTTTTCTGTAATTCAGGTTCTTCTCTTTTTTGTATCTTTTTAAAAAATAATTATCGGTGTCATCTTTTGATATGCACAATTGCTATGGTAAAACTTCTGTTTCTGTATGTTTGGTAAATTTTGTCTCTTTCCAGTAGTCAGTTCTTTGGTGATGCTGTTCTTAATTGAGCTATTCTGTGAATGTACAGAACTCAAAAGAAGTAATTCTGTTGAAAGATATATTGGTAAAGAAAGCTCCTCTAAAAACAGGTCAAGATGTTGTTGTACTTTGAGTTATCTTCTACCAAAAAGGCACAATTACAAAGAATTTTATGAACTATTATTATGTTTAAATACAGGTTTCAAATTTAGAGATGTTTAGAAGCTTGATTGCATCCTTGTATTTGTTGTTTGCAGTACAAAGAAGGTATTATCTTAAGCAGTATTTCAATTACAAACTCAAACCATTTGCTTTAAAAAAAGGCAGTCAGAATGAGATGCTTTCAGTCTTTTTATGTTTGTCACTAAGAGAATACCTGGCAAATTCAAAACAGAAACAACCCAACTTTTGCTTTTTGCGTTAGCTCAAAGTTTGACACATTGATACTCTTGCTTAGTTGTTTGTCTTCATGGCTTTTGGTTGTTACTAAAGGACCTGTCTTGAACTGATTTCTGTGTATTAGTTACATGACAGACATTACAATGCAAACAGGCTCCTACAGGTGTGACTCCCCAGGCAGCCTTTTGAAAGATACTGGGCTTTTCACAGTCCATCTGTATGTGAAAGATTGAGCCATAAATGTATATGGTATTTGTGTTCCAAGTCATAGACACAGAATAGACTAAGCTGAAAAGCTGTTTGAAAGAGATGCTTGTCAAACCTGGTGGTAGTGGACATGTGGTTGGGGAGGTAGGCTGGCTATTTAACTACTTTTGTAACCCATTAAAATACGGTTTTATTTACTGTGCACTGTCTTAACTTTCTTGTCAGAGGTTGATCTATTATGACAGCTCTTGCTCTTACTATTTTGATGGATGATGAGGTAAGTATGGGTAAGGAATTTAAAATCCATCAGGTTGGATTAATCAAGTACTACAGAAATAGCTGGCTTTGTGTAGTAGAAGTTTCACTTAAAATCTGATATTTAGGCTGTTGGAACGGCACACAGATTTGACTTAAAAGTTGTACTGGTGCCTTGTGACAGTAGATAAACCACTTCAGAAATCCAGCAATCTGGCATCTTTTTCTGAATATACAGTAATTATTTGCAGTTTTCCAAATTCAGTAATTACTCTCACCTAATTAAGCCTGTCTACATTTACCTCTGGTTTGTCTCCTGGTCTTTGACAGAAACTTGGCTAAACACTTTTTGCTATTTTGAGGGATACACTGACTTGTGTGTGATCAGCTGCTTGGGACTCGCGTTTGCTTGCTGAGGTCACCTTGTTTCCAGCTCCCTGGTCTTGTTAAGGAATCTGTATGGAATATGCGGTGGCCATCATCAGATGGGATGATTAGAGATTATCCTTAGGCCCAGATCCTCGAAAGTATTGGCAGCCTGTTTCAGTGGCTCTCCTTTGAAGGGTTTGACGATACGGTGAGTCAGCTACACTCTGATACAGAAACCATGCTAGAAGTCTGTACAGTTCACTGCCTTATTTAAAATAAATGGTGTGTTAAAGTCTGGTCTTGTTGTGACAGTAGCTGTTCATTCTAGAAAGCATTGTTTTACTTTGCTGTATTGGGAGTATTTGCATTTAATAGATGGGATGAAATGCAGTAGATCTTTTGTTTGCTAGCCCTGTTTCCATTGCTTTTCATTGCCCTTGAGAGGGAAGCCTCTCAAGAAAAATGATTGTCAAATGTGGATGTTGATGTTTGGGTCAGCATTGTTTGCTGGTTGGTTGCAGTAGTGCTTTAAAATTGCAGCAGGTGAAGCAGTGCATTGGTGATGTACCTTTGTAGTGTTTCACCAATTGTCTAGTTTGCGTGTTCTGTGTTTAAGTATCTTGTAAGGTGTTCTGAGACTCGGTGGTTGTTGCCTCTTACCCTTGCAAGGTGTCTAGTGAATGACTGAAACAGAATTCTTAAAATAGTGAAATACTATGATTTTATTAGATTGTCTTCAGTGACATTTGTGAAATCTTTTGTAATCAGGTACAGAAATACTCACAGAATGTATTACTATGATGCTGTTATGTTCCAGGTAAATCAACTTTTTGTCTATGGAAATGAAAGCAAAACAAGTCATTACTTTTGATCTATAGGCTGCTTCTGTAATAGCTTTTGTCAGTGACACAGTTTGCATTTCATGAGCACACTCCAGTTTGTTTCAGAATAAATGAGCAGGATGAGACTCTAATATATGGGGCTTCCCTTGTGGTTGACCCTAGCATGAATCAATGAAAAACTCAAGGATCTTACATTAAAAAAGTTTAAATTCCTATCCACACTCACATTCAAGGGAAGCCAAGACAAAGCTGTCAGCTGAGATGAGACACTGACACGCTTTTTCTTAAACATGCTTGATTTTCCTTACATCAGTTGCAGTGTGCAGTACCTAATTCAGTGTGATGATCCAGTGTTCTCTTGGCATTGTTTAAACGATTCACTCTTTATAGGCTAACTCCAAACATAGGCACCTCAGGTTCAAAGTGATTTCTGTCAGGTAAGAAACACATGTTGTCCCTCCAAAACATGACCAGACTTTTTTCATAGCCTTCAAGTGTGCTCTGCCTCCTGGTGCTGACAATGTAACTGCACGTACCTGAACCTGAGTGTGTCCTCTCCCTCCTATCATAAGAATTAGAACATGTCAGTTCTTTGGAGTAGATTCCTGCATTTAGGTTTGAAAAATGATGTCTGCATAGACCTTGCCACAAACCAGAGGTGAGAGTTGAAAGGACTTCATAACTTAACTTGGACCATATTGCTTCTGTTCAGATCCCCTAATCATATTTTTTTTAGATTTCAAACCCTTTATTTTTCCCCTGCTGCTGCTGCTCCGTAGTGTATTGGATGGTATTTCCTAAGTAAGTAAACTGTTAGGCTAAATCAGTTTACTTCTTGGTATACTGGACTCTTGCTGAGTTGAATTTGCTGCAATTTGTGTTCTCTAACTATAGCTCACAGAATTATGTATTATAGAATCACAGAATCATAGAATAGTTAGGGTTGGAAAGGACCTTAAGAACATCCAGTTCCAACCCCCCTGCCATAAGCAGGGACACCTCACACTAAACCATGCCACCCAAGGCTCTGTCCAACCTGGCCTTGAACACTGCCAGGGATGGAGCATTCGCAACTTCCCTGGGCAACCCATTCCAGTGCCTCACCACCCTTACTCACAGTAAAGAATTTCTTCCTTACATCCAATCTAAACTTCCCCTGTTTAAGTTTTAACCCATTGCCCCTTGTTCTGTCACTACCGTTCCTGATGAAGAGTCCCTCCCCAGCATGCTTATAGTCCCCCTGCAGACACCAGAAGGCTGCTATGAGGTATATGCACAGCCTTCTCTTCCTTCAGGCTGAACGGCCCCAACTTTCTCAGCCTATACCCTGTTTATATACAGCTACACCAGATGAGCTGAGGATTCCTTCTTGGCAGCCTCAGCTTTCTCATGCTTTAGTCTTATCAGTAAAGGAGTATTTTTTTTTCATGATTCTTTGTCGATATTAGTAAAATGCCTGTAAAATGTGGTTTCGGATTAATTGCTGTAGTAGTATTTTTACTTGCATTTACACCCACATTTAAACAATCAAGTTTAGCTTATAGTTCTGCTTGATACATTGGTAACTCTTGATCTCTGTGAAACTCAATACAGATGTAATCTTGTCCTGTCTGCTTAAAGTTTACTATTCAGATGCTCAACTCTGGGCTTAACTGCAAAGCCTCCATCAAAAGCTGCATTAAGAACTTCATCCAGGCAGCTTGCCATAACAAAAGTCAAATCTTGCCGTATGTTCACTGCAATTTCTTCAAGATCCTTTTCATTTCTCTGAGGAATGATGATTCTCTTCAGTCCAGCTCGGTGTGCTGCCAGGACTTTGTCTTTAATTCCCCCCACCTAAGGAGAAGAAATACATACATAAAAACATCCATGACACCGCTCTAATGAGGTAATCATTGTAACAAATCGCATGAGGAGTTAAACTTTAATGAAAGGTTGTCCCTCCCCCAGTCATTTAGGAAAACAATTAAAAATGCAGCTGTAGTTTTAGCTCATTATATGCTTAATGAGGGGAACATGTTAATGTGCTCTTGTACCCTTTCTCTAACAGTTGAAAGAAAATTAAAAGTCAATCTGGGAATGCAGGTACAAGCACATCAATAGTGGAAGAGCCACCACGTTTCAGGATTTCTTCAGAAACATGGCCCTGGCTCATTTATTTTCACAGGGTATGCTGAAACCCTGTACCTGCATTAGAACTGTTTTTTTTTGATAATGGCAGTACCAGGTTTAGGGGGAAAATAGTCTTAAGGATGCAATGCCACAGGAGTCTAGACAACATCTAGAAGGAAGGTAAACCGGGTCTGATACTGAAAACTAAAACTGTATTGATTTGAAAACTTGCCTTTGACCTCATGCTTTGAAAAAGCTTCACAGGAGCCATTCAGCTGAAATACGTACACGTAACAAAATCTAAGACAACTTCAAAAACACGCATTTGGAGATGGCTTCAGGAGTAACCTACATGCACTAGCTGCAAGAGCTTTAAGAAATAACTTTTCAGATTAAACTAGCGGTAGTTCTGTATTAACAGTTTAGAAATTGCAATTCTGGGACCATCTTGAATTTTAAGATGTCCAGGTTTCCTTTCTCACTAAACATGTTGAAGTGCTTTCCCCAAAAGCAGCATCAAGGGGAGCTTTAGCACTCAGTGTAAGGCTGTAAGGAATGGTGTGCCACTGCAGCGGGCTGGCTTCCCCTCAGCTGACAGCGCACCAAAAGAAACTGGATTGCTGCAAATGGCTATAACCAGATTTTATACCCAGAACAGGGAGAATTAATACAACTTGGCTCTTTTCTGAAATGATGCTTACAGGAAGAACAAGGCCTCTTAGTGTAATTTCTCCTGTCATGGCTACATCTGAACACACCAGCCGCCCGCTGAAGAGTGAGGCAAGACAGGTTACTATGGTAACACCAGCAGATGGTCCATCTTTTGTGACAGCTCCAGCTGGGAAGTGCAGATGGATGTCAGTGTTGTCAAGGAGATCAAAACTTCCAGAAGCTTAAGGAAAAAAGGAATAGTTTGAATGTGAAAAATCTTAAACCATTTTGTTCACGGTCTTCATTCTAAAAGCCCACCAAGGAATTAGAAGTCTCAGCACTATTTTTTTAACAAACAGTAGACTGAGAAAACAACACTGTATCGCAACGGCCCTAGGAAAACAAAAAGACAACTCAATGTGCTTTCTACATCCAGATTCCCAGAGAAAACTCTTAACAAGTCAACCGAGATGCTTTCTTTTTGCATGTGTTG
The DNA here is from genome assembly GCA_002631895.1 of Agapornis roseicollis. NCBI lineage: Eukaryota > Metazoa > Chordata > Aves > Psittaciformes > Psittacidae > Agapornis > Agapornis roseicollis. Next base: position 11,962 of record NDXB01005323.1, read on the forward strand.
GAAAATTCTGAGTAGGGAGTAATGTAGAAACAAGCAATTGAACACAGAATTTTTAGGGGGTTTTATGTCCCCAACTCTAAATGTCAATTTTCAGAGACCATCCCAAAGAACAAGCACTTCACAGAAACCCAGGATTAACCAGTATTAGAAAGTAAATCCCTTATTTACATCTTTTTACCTTGCTGAACCTGTAGTAGCAGTGTAAACCAGAGAGGTAAATGTATATGCAGTTAATACCAGCAGCATTTATGTTCATCAGTTCCATTTAGTTTTTTAACCTGTGTAAACTCCTGTAAGTAGTGACAGATACTGGCCAATTACCGACTAGTCAGCAGATGATCAAACTAGACCCATTCACAGAACTCCTGGGAGGTTCAAGAGTTAAAAGTGTCTGGGCTGAAGTCCTGCTGCACTGCAGCTCAACAGCTGCCACACAAACCCAACTAATTCTCAAGCTTAGACTATGAAAACTGGTATTTAGCATAAACTATATCTTGTATTTTAGAGAAAAACTACAGACTTGTCTATCTAGCCAATGGATGCACACCATCTCCACAATGCACTCATTTCTTCCCAACCTACCATTGGTTAGCTGGTATCTCTTGGCGTTGCTGCGCAGCCAGCTGATGGCAAGATGTGCCGACTCCTTCATCACGTCTCCGAGCTGACCAGTCAAAGTGAGCTGACCTTCTCCATCCATGCGACTGGCTTCTACAAACATGATCTCTCCTCCTAAGGGAGTCCAAGCCAAGCCTATGGCTACTCCTGGCTGATTTAAGCGTTCAGATGCCTAAAGGAAAACAAAAGGGAAACAGTTTAGAGAACAGGTATAACAAAACTATCACAAAAACAATTTGATAGTTGCCTTCAAAACAACTGTACCCACTAAAGCACAGAAGGTAAATCCAAATGTTCAGATTTTTTTCTAAAGCAGCAGTGTTTCTGCTAATGTGCAAACATCCATTACAGAATCAGAGCTGTATGTGGCTGCTTAGCTGAAGGCAATGGCAAACATCTGGGTATAGCAAGTTTTTTAAAACTTCACCACTCCCAAAAGTTCAATGAGAATCTTTCTTTTCAAACAACTTCAAGTATTCTGCCAGTGTTTATATGACCTAGTCCATCTGCTACAGGTCTGTTTGCTCTGACTCTGTTACCTAATGAAAAAGCCAGTTTTGCTCCCAAATGTTATCTATAAGCCTCCTTCAAGCTGGATGTATTGCTAAAACTACCATCAGATAACACTGATTTTTCTCATTGCAAAAACAATTCTGAAAACTGCAAACATGACTCTGCTACAAATGAAAGAGGATGGGGAATCTGACCGAGTCCCATTAGTAATAACAAATAGTTGAGCAAACTCTACCCACACCAGACTGATCTACTCATCTACAAGTCTGCCCAGGTCCAGTTATTGACAAGAGTGATGGAGGGCTGTGAGTCCCACATTAAGGGGAAGGAAAGACAGGCAAGATGTTTTCCATACAAGTTCCAGGTTTTGATTTTTTTTTCCTCTGTCAGAGATTCTTTAAGAATATACAGAAAGTCCTTTTGTTTTCTTGCTTCAAGATGCAGAAGCCCTGCTGAAAAGAGCGTACAGCTATTCAGCATGTTCTGAGCTATGAAGTTTGATATTTATTACAAGGCAAAAAGGAAACTGGATGAGTTTTTACTGTGTGAGGCAGTGATGCACAAAAGACAAATACCCCTTTGTAAACTAAAAGTATAGGCCCGTTTTAAAATAATTTGGTCTCCTACTGAAATGCAGAATTAAAAGTTAATTTGAGTCATTCCTGAAAAAGGGATGAATTCTTCAGTAAACTGCTTAAGAGAATTTCAATGTTTAATTTCTTGGATAGAAAACAAATCAAAGGAGCATCACAACAGAACCACAATAAAAGAATTCCAGTTCTGAACTCTGAATTTTTGTCCTTTCTAAGCACATTTAACATCACATTTTATACTACTTGCAAATCCAGAGCAATAGACTTTTTTTCTCTCTAGCATCAACTCATTCTGCACTGTGCAACTCACTGTGATCTAAGTGCTTTAATTTCATTGCCTGCCCAGAGTTAGCAGAGAAGTCAGTTTTTAACCATCAGCCCAGCTGCAAGAACAGACACCTCTGTACAGAGGTCTGGACAGCCCTATACCTTAGATTCAGAAGCAGAATCATAGAATCAACTAGATTGGAAAAGACCTTTAAGATCATCAAGCCCAACCAAATCTCAGCATACATTTTTATCATATCTCTTAAGAAAAACAAACACCCTTTCCTATTCTCTCTCTTTCCCCCTCACCCAAAAAAAAAACCTATGGCCCTGCTGTGAGCTGGCTGTGTAAGAAACACCTCCAGTTGTGAGCTCCAAAGACAGAAGTTACTAAGTATTTTAGTTCCCTACTAAAATGCTCTCTGGAAGCCCACTAGAAATGCTGCTGCAAGTCCCCAAGTAGTACATGGGACTGAAGTTTTGTAAATCAAACAGCAGGGTGGATTTGCTCTTACTAGCATAATGTAGATGACTCTTTTCCTAGCATGTAAGAAAATGGCACATAATATTTACCTTCTATGGTATCAAAATACCTCATCAAGGATTTAAATTTTTGTTAACATGAGTTTCTGCATTCATTCCTACTAGTTACAGTGACTTAGATTACCTTAGTAATCACTCAGTAACTCAGGTTAACAAAATTCATCTTGGCTACACTGACATCCAACAACTGTGAATCTTTCTCCCTGACACTTGAGACAATGATGTATTTTGGCAGCCTGTCATGGTTTCAAACACTTCAGGTGTAATGAACGACAGCAACTGTCTGTACACTCTCCCATCCCAAAGCAGCCATCAACGAGGTTTGTTGGTTTGAGGTTTTTTGGATTTAGCACTGGTTCTAACTGTGTATCAATTCCAAACAGTTACAGACTAATTCCACTGTTTGACAGCTGAGGGGCAGAAACAGCAAACATGACTGAAGATCAAAAAATAAATGGCCCTAAAGACTCTTGAGTTATCTCACCTCAGTACAAACTCCTTCCTCTATCCTCTGACTATGCAGACACCTCCTTCTATTTTCACGAGTAACTTGAGATCTGGTAAGAGAAACTAGGTGTGTAGTAAGTGCTAATCTGCTTTCAACCATCATTCTTGGCACTAAGTGGCAGGATCAAAAGCCAGCAACTTCTCTTGCTGCACTGGTAGAGACTGTACTGCAGCCTCTTCATCTCAATGGTAACTGATGTGTGTTGACAGGAATATGTCTAGAAAATGCCCTGGCAGTTTGGGTAACTGTCCTCAGAAAAGAACCTTGAAAATACCTAAACACACACACACACACACACACACAAACCTGGCACCTCTGAATGAATAATTTCTTCTCACAACAAATCAGAGGAATTTAAATTAGAAAAAAAAAATCTTACTTACACTTTTTAAAGAGTTTCAGTTAAAAATACCATTCGAATGGCTGGTCATGTCTGTTAGATGATGGAAAAAGAGCTACATATCGGTCTGTTCTTGAAACTTTGTGTAGATGAGACCTACAGTTTGGCTATCATCTGGGAGGGAGGAAGGAGGGAAGGAAGACTCCAGAGATGTTAGAAACCCCACTCTTGTAACCTACTGTCATGATTCTTCTTCTATGCGATTTATTCCTACATTTGTTCTGTAAAGTGACACATAAGACTATTTATTTGTAATAAATGAATTAATCCTACAAGTATGAGCTGAGTATTCTGTCCTGCCTTTCTGCTGCGAGACCTCTGCAGAAGATAGATACACAAGCAATGCACTGAAAAGACTAATCCCTTTAAGGTATTCTCTGAACTACAACAGATCAATTAAGCTATGTTGTGTTTTCAGTTCTATTTGCTTACTCTCATCAAAGTACTCACAAGCAGCTGCCTCCATTGTATCTTTATTTCAACTAATTACAAATGGCAAAATGCAGGTTAAAGGTGAAGCCTTAGAGGGTAGAGAGAGACGCACCACAGACTACTAGCCAGAAAAAACACCACTGGCCAGGCTGGAATGCCTGTCATTGACACACGAGTATGAAAGAATGTTTGGGGCACTTGACAAAATTCAAAGGCAAAAGGGGTTAACTGGGAAAATTCATTAAAGCAGGAATTACGTGGCTGTCTGAGCAATTCACACTGAAAAATCATAAAGTGTATGGAAAAATATTTGCTTATTAACAAACACACCAAATAGCACATGGAAATAAACCCTGAGCTGCTCAGGGAATTGATGCTGTGTCGATTCATCTCTAGTTCTGTTTCTGCACTACTTAATTTGCCTGCTAAATACAGAAACATTTAAAAAAAACCTCTGATAAACAGGTCAATAGCAACAATCTTATTTCAGCTTATGCAGGCCAGTGAATCCATGAAATGCTCATATGCATATTCATGGCAACTGTGCATGCAAAAGACCCCAAGACACAGCATTCATGTATTTGTACACTTGCAATTAAGAACCACAATGTAAGAATTTTACTTGCATTACCTAGTCCTGTAGGAAAAGGACAAAACAGCAGAAATTTTTTGCCAACACAGTCATGCTACCAAATTTAAATGAATAATCAACTCCAGAAAAGTTCTAAACTAAGCAGAACTTCTAAGGAAATAATGTATTAGCGTATTTCTTGGCCTCCAATCTGATTTTTAATAAGTGTGATAAGTTCATATTTATTGGAATTAATTCTACTCTTGACTGGGAACTGGGTGTACAACTGCAACTGACCAGGATTTCTGTACAAATTTACAAAATTCAATTTATTTTTAGCACCTTTATGAAAGTAATAAACACCATTTGTAGAAATCAAGAGTACTTCCTTGCATATTAAGTTCAATTTACTACAATGGCTTTATGTGGGCCTGCAATTCAAGCACTAAAAAGCCAAATGATCCTGCAGTGCTTTAGCTCCGAAGACCAGATGTCTGAAGTATGTAACATACTTCAAAATGAAAGTTCAGATAGAATGTTGTATCTCTGAAAAAAACCCCACATGCTGTTTTTCAGTAATTGTTTCTAAAAGTCAGGTAGTGGATAGGCTAGTAAAAATTACCACAGGAGTATCACAAATGATCTGATGGCTACGGTCATCCCAAATCAAGCTGAAATACAGCCACACTATCTTCTTAATTAAAATGGCCTTGAACCGTCTTGTGTGATTTTATTACTGGGTACAGTTTTATATATATAAAACTATATACTGAATAAATATTACTATATATATATATACAGATACAATTATAGTCATTACTGGGTACATATATTACTAATGTCTTCTTCCAACATGTCTCCTCATTTGTGTCTCTTCATTATGAACCTCTACTGTGATAAAATCTTCATATCAGAAAACCTCAGTTCAGGTCTAAAAACTGAACTGTTCCGTAACAATCATTCATATTCTCCTGCTTTCCCTGCGTATCTTTTTTCCCTTTTTGTCCTCCACATCCCACTGGAGTCTGGTTCTCTCATCTAGGAGATAATTATCACAGGAAAGTTCCTAAAAGATCGACTTTTGTCTCTTTTGGAAGTTTTCCCTTCATTTCTATTTTCATTACAACTTACCGGTTTACTGATCTTTTCTCTTGCATAAAGACAGAAAAATTTAGCTTTCCATTGGCAACTGGTTTCCTGTCCTAATGTTCTATATACTACTTGCCCTTTATTAGTTCACCTGCACCTGAAGGGAATAACTGCAATGTAAATGGTGAAAAAGAGAATCCCAAGACAACAAACTACTTTATTGGTGGCATTTTCATAGACTGTGGCAACATACAGATGTGGGAGAGAAAAAGTTCTGACACATGCCCAGTGTGGAACAAAGCTAGTACTACGAAGCTGGAGGTGCCTGCCTGATCATAAAACATTTTTAATAGCGAAGCATCCCGTTAATCTAAAGAATGTCTGAGACATTCTGGTGAAAACAGAAATGGTTTTAGTACCCAAAACTGCTGACTAGCTTTAAGGAGGTACGTGGGACAGTCCTTAACACAGCTGCTTCGGAGACAGGATTCCTGGGTTTTACTTTTGGTTTCTTTCACGAGACCACCAAACACCCCCCCGACAAAAGCAAAGTTGTTATAACTGAAAAAACACCACCACATTCTTCAGCCCTGCTGCAGGCGTCTTTGCTAACAGGAAGTCATGCCATGGTGTCATTTACGTGTCTTGAATTAAACCACAATGAAAACTTCTTTAGGTGAAAAACACACTTGCTAGAACACAATGAGATACAGTGCTGTTACTAATACGTTTTTTAAAAAGTCAGTATGGTATAAACTTAGTCAATAGCAATAAAATAGACCACTAGTCAAACCAGACAGAAACAGCAGCCTAGCAGAAACAAATGAGGATGTTACCTCCATTTCATACATGGGTGGTCCCAGGATGTCTTTTAAAGCATGGAAATCAATTAAAATTGGCATTTCAGGTGGCAGAGCCAGGTCAGCCGTGTCACTGATGGATTCTGATTTTGCATCTTCTGTGACATGCTCTTTGCAATCTAAGGGAAAAAAAACTGATTTAGGGTTTGCGGCAGTATTTCTTGAAGCAGGAATTCAAAACATTGTGACAGAGTAAAATAAAATACTCAAAGAAATGCCCAAAATTCATGAAAGTGTGCTTAAACCATCTTTACAAAAATCTTGTCAAACTAAAGATCATATGGCATCAAACTCAATTACTAAACATGTTCTAACTGTTCAGCAAAGATCATGTTAAATCTAGAGCATGGACAGATGAGACTCACTTCTAAACAAGGGTAAATACTAAAATGCACTAAGTTCATTTTTGACTTTGCACTTTTCATCAGATCTGTGTATAAAAGCCATATGTGTAGGAGATGCCCATGTTTAATGTAATGTGTAATACAGAATATGGACCTCAATGTGGAAATGCTGACAGTTGAGTAACTAGCATTATTTTTACACATTTACAACAGTGCATCTGTGGTTTCCTTCTGCAAGGTCTCGAGTGCTTAACTTCCAATACTAGTAAGTAAGATCTGACAAATTAAGTTGGCACGTTTTGGCCAGATTTACCAACACAGCTGCATTGCTTACAGCTAGCCTGCATTACATTCAGTAACATCTCCTTTCACAGTGGCAAATGCTACAGCTCTGGACTCCCCGCTGCACACCCCTCCTTACACACATACCCTCAACACCAGTTGATGGGGTGCAGGAGAAGCTGCTACTTCTAAGTCACGCAGAAACCAGCGCCTCTGGAAGACCAACTCACCCGGCCCTAGTGTGCTGCCTCCTTCTGGGTTGTCAGAGCCACTACGCCAGCACAGCACAGCCCACCTTTATTGCAGCCTGTGCTGCTGCAGATACTCTGACAGACTTCTCTAATTCGATTTTTGTCTGTTATGACTACTATGGCTTTACTCAATCATAGAAATATAGGATGGTTTGGGTTGGAAGTGACCTTTAAAAATCACCTCCTCCAGCCAAAGGGACATCTTTCACTAGACCAGGACTTCGCTTAATTCACAAAATCAACATTCATTGTTTGCTCAGCAGCCAGTTCAGAACACAGAATATACAGTCATGCCCCAGTGGTAAAACCTCAAATAATATTCATATAACAACTTTATATATGGGTTTTGCCTAGAAATATTATATTTACACAGGGCTCTGCCTTTTCCTTTGTTGGATGATAAGGTGTCCTGACCAAAAACCACTTGCAGCAAAAAATACCTCAAAGATCAAATTATTAAGTATTTTCAGAAATATGAAATCATACCTCATGAAGGGATTTATATATATATATTTTATATATATATATAAAAGATACATATATATATTATCTATATATCTTATATATATCATATATATCTTTTTGATATATATGATATATATTCATATATATGTATGAAGTGATATATATAGATACATATACACATATTTATATACACATACATATATACACATAAGTATATTTTGCATCCAATATGCTGAAGCATCATCAAGAAGGGATCATATAATTAAAGCAATATTTATGGATTCAAAAGTGTGCTCCGAAGGAGGTGATCCTGCCCCTCTACTCTGATCTCGTGAGACCTCACCTGGAGCATTGTGTGTAGTTCTGGTGTCCTCAACATAAAAAAGACATGGAGCTGTTGGAACAAGTCCAGAGGAGGGCCACGAGGATGATCAGGGGAGTGGAGCATCTCCCATATGAAGACAGACTGGAGGAAGAGAAGGCTGCATGGAGACCTCATAGCAGCCTTCCAGTATCTGAAGGGGCCTATGGGGATGCTAGGGAGGGGCTCCTCATTAGGGACTGTAGTGACAGGACAAGGGGTAACGGGTTCAAACTGAAACAGGAGAGGTTTAGCTTGGATATAAGGAAGAAATTCTTTCCTGTTAGGGTGGTGAGATGCTGGACTGGGTTGGCCAAGGAACCTGTGAGTGCTCCATCCCTGGTGGTGTTCAAGGCCAGGCTGGAAGAAGCCTTGGGTGTCATAGTTTAATGTGGGGTGTCCCTGCCCATGGCAGGGGGGGTTGGAACTAGATGATCTAAAGGTCCTTTCCAACCCTAACTATTCTATGACTCTATGATTCATTCCTCCATTTATGATTGTATCTCTTACCTATACAATTGTTTCCTTGCAGAATTTCCTTAAAATTTCTGTTTTCTCCAAAAAAATGTTTTCTATACAAAAATTAACTATAACGGGGACCATATAAATATCAAAGCCTCAGGACTGTTTTAAACCAGACTACACAGCCGGTTGTTTGCCTGAATAAGCTCAAGAACTTAAACATCATTTGTAGCAGGCCTACACTGCACATTTACTTAAGTGACTGTATACAAAAGAAGAATGTAAACAGGGAGTCATTTCCCCACAGAATCTGATCCAGATGCAAAAAGCTCATTCCCATTTTCGAAAGCCCAAAGAAATATTTTTGTGAAATACTTGTCAGAGAAATGAAAAATACTGGAACAATCCAGATGTTTCTGAGGTTCTGTGGCAGTTTTATGGCAGTGCCTCCTTGCCCTGAGGCTGCCATTAAGAAAGCATTGTACACATGCATACAGTGAAAATACTTCTTCCCAACCCCAAGAAAACAGTCCTAAGATACATTTAAAGAGATAGCTTATATTATGCAGGAATGTATACTGAGCTTCAAGACTTCTGCGCCATATTCATTTTACTTTTAACTAAGAAACTCTTCCTCTGCATATTGATGCATGTATGAAAATTGAATTTAGTAATTTAAACAATTAGAGAAAAACACAAATCGTTGATTTAACCTATTTAATATAACATTAAGAGGTGTTCTGTGCTGCAAAAGTGATTCTAAGAGTAGATGAAGAATGAATGTCTCCTTTACGACTATCCTTTTATTAACCATGATATATAAAGGCCTTTTTACAGTTAATTTTGCTGCAGTGCAAAACTGTTGTTCCAGCATGTCTCTTTTTTTGTTGAATTACTATTTCTGTACATAATAAATTCAAATACATAAATGCTAGCAAGTCTAGGAAACATAACCCCACATGCTATTCTTGCAACCCAGACTGCAATTTCAACACTATGGATCTCCAAAACCAGAGTAATTTGACAGGACAATTCTTATCTTACAACACAACGGTGTTTAAAACCAAGTGCTTTTGTTCCATATGAAGAATTCACCATCTTACAAACACCGTTTTCCATTTCTGCTTGCTCTTATTTCCCTAATTCTATGTATACAGCTGAAGGAGACAGACTTCTCATAAACAAATCAGCAGGTAATTTTGAGGCCGCCTGCTCTATTAAAAGAATCAGAAACTCTTTGAGTTTACATAATCTAATTACTACATCCATTTTATAATCTGTAACAACAGGTAACTCCAGACTTTTTCTAAAAATATGGAAGTAAATTCTGACATTATCTGATTTTCTATAAACGCACACAGTGATGTTCCACAGTACAATCACAGACAGCAACTTTTCAAAGGAAAAAACATTTTCATTCACAGCCTTTATAGAATTGCTGACTACAAAGAATCTATAAAGATGCAAGGAATTAAGATTTCCATTAATGATGACAAACACATGTTCCCTACCTATCCCAGATGAACAGACACTCATCTAAAATAAGACAGTTAAATTCAAGTTTCCAGAAACAGAACTTTTGGTTAAGAACACAGCTCAATCATCTGACATTTTGCATTACAGTGGAGAAATAAGCTAAAGAGTCAAAAAAGTGGCCTTAACAGAGCTCTACACTGCCCGGGAGGAACCACCTGCTGATCACTGTTGCTTTGCTTTGCTGCTTCAACAAAAGCAGCGCGGTACTGAGTTGTTTAAACATTTAAAAATTGAGGGGTGGCAGAATAAACAAAAGCTCCCAAACCCCCACCCCCAAACAACAAACCAGCAAACACCCCTCCTGCCAAAAATAAACAAAAATCTCCCCCCACCCAAAACCCCACAAAACAACAGAACAGAAACAACAACAACAAAAGGGCAACGTTTGTGAAATTCTTAAAGCAGAATCTGCAGCTGCTCAGCAAAGGTCACAGCAATGCTCCTCAGGAATCTGCCTTTGCAAGTTCCCAAAACAAATCAGTCCTGAATGTAAATACTGCATTTATGGAAAGTGGACTGCTAAGAGAATATACTGGCTATGAGCTACTATATATAACTCAAGATTTAATCTAAAAAGGAATTCCATGGTACAAAGATTGAAGAATTTAAGACTGCTACTTTCTTCTAGAGATATAATGGAGATGAGTGAACGGAAGAGCCTAAAACTTCCTCAACATGTAGCAATTTCTCAGCTCCTCATAAATCACCTTAAAATTAATCACTAGCAATATGTAAGTCTTAAAGCCAAAGATTTCTACCCATACTTGCTGGCCAAGATAGCAGAATACAATAGAAACCTAAAAATTTTTTGCCAAATTGCTAGGAAGAGGTGCAAGAAAGAACATAAGCATGAAAGAAGTAAGTTTCTAGTTTATGGGCAATTAGAGGGAAAATAGCATGTTTTTTCTCAGCTGATACAGTAGCAGATGCTCCAGCACATGACAGACAGATCCAGAATTCTTTTAGTCCCTCCAAACAAACAAACTCCACAAAAACTACATTCAGATAGGACAGGATGAGCCTGCCCTTACTGACAACAGTCCACATTCAAAGCCAGGGCTAACATGAAACTACATCTTAAAAGCAACTTTCCCTTGCGCTAACATGCGCTACATACTTGGGAAGTGTACTTCCAAGAGATTTTCTTTTGGAAAGAAACACCTTCCTGGGACCCTAATCCTACTAACACTTACTCATATACTTCAATTTAATGCTATGTGCATTTTTCCCCACAGGATCAGCAAATTTGTGTTTTCACAAAATAATTATATTCCATGAATTCTTATCTAGAATATACTTGAGGCACTTGATGTGGAGATTTTGGGTTTTTTTAGATAAATTAACATGATAAAAGAATAGTTTGTATATAAACTCAACTTTACATAACATTTATGCCTCTTTGGCCTAAACCAGAAACATCATTCCAAGTAATTTTTAGAAAGAGATACGTATTACAGTCTGAAGAGCTGGTAAGCATACTAATGCCAGCACAGCTGAGCTCAAACTTGAGTGCCTACAGTCATACCACTGCAGGATTTATGCTGCTCAGGTTTCACACACTCATTTCCCAGTGCTGTGAGAGATCCCGTCCTGCTGGGAGTGGTTTTTTGGCTAGAATATAGAACAGGTCACTTTTTGCAGGAGCAGTGATGACAACCCAGCTCTATTAAGGCTCTGAAACTACTAAAACCAAGCAAACATCACCCCCACCTCCTCCAAGTCATGCATAACATTTTGCAAATAAAATGCATCATGCTTGAGTTGAGCTAGGGAACATAAAGACTTCATGTTTCACTTCACATTGACCACACTGACCACTTCAGTCAAACTTACATTTAAACTCACAACCAAATGTCTCATTCACAAATAGCAGAACAAGCTGTATTGTATTAACAGGTTACTGAAGTGTTTTTAAAGCCTTGGTTTCAACATAGATTGAATCTTCATTTAATCACTTGTAATTATTAAATATTACCCATCCTAAACCTCCTTTCAAGTCTGAATTAGGCAAATAATTTTTCACTCTGAGTTTCAGCTGTTGCATCGTGACATGGTTCCCTAGTGCATACTTCCTTGATTGTATTCTCAAGGCAGTTGCACTAAAATAGGAAGCAGAGTTTCACATCTCTTTGTGACTCCTAGAATTTCTTCTAGTGTCACAAGCAAGGTGAGTGTCTCATAAATCCCAGTGTTTCAGTAAAATATCAGATAGTGTTACTGTACACAAGGATGACTCCCTGGAGAGGTCTGAAAAATGATTCCATTTGCTTTTGTTTAAGTTCACTGTACAAATTCAACGACTGATGCAAACTAACACTCCTCCACTTGCCAACTTCATCATAAAGCTCAGGAGTCAAAGGATCCAGAAAGGCAATATAAATCTGCCAGTGTATTTCAGTCATGAAGTTCTGGACGGTGCTAAACAGAGTTTGACAGCGTATCTCCTAACATCAGTTCTGCTGTGGCAGGTATCCTCCATTTTTAGACCCTACATATCAAACAATGTCAAAAGCCCAATATTTGCAAAGCCTCAAAAACACATGCTCCACTTTGAGTTCATAACCTGATCTAAGCAATATAATGATGGAAATGTTGTAGTTCTAGCACCCGATGTCTTTCAACTTCTATTACAAACCCACAAGACAGAAGGCACTCAGCTGAACAAATAAAATAGGCATCATGATACTATCCTGATATGCTACGAACCATACATAAATTATGCTTTAGCAAGTTGGAATCTACAAGGCAAGCCTGTAGTTCGCTCTCTCACACTCACTACTCATGATATATGAATGCACTAACTGTAGAGTATCAGTCCCACATCTGTAACTGACAAATGTGTAAAGCAAAAATGGATTATAGGTCTTTTTATACAGAAAAAAAAAAAAAACACAAAACAACCAAGAAATAATTCTAAATGAAACTACTAAGAGACAACAACTTGATTACCAATTCTTCCAAAGTAGTTCATTATATGGAATAAAAATTCATCATCACTATGCACAACTGCACAAATGTCCACTAATCCAGGGGAAATAAAACCCCAAAGAAATAAATTTAGGTTACAAATCCCACTATTTGTATCAGCTCACAAGCACTTGGGGCTATTTCTGAGCTTTGTTTTAAATACTCCGTTGTTTCCAACAGACTGAATGAAAACTAAACAAAAATATTTTTAACAGTGTCCTACTCTCATACACTCCCAACAACTGACATATTCAGCTAAAAATACAGCAGGGTATAAAGCATACTACTAGTACAAAAGAAAACACATTTTGCAGACTGTACCATTCTATACATGTCTTCTTAATGCCAAACTTTAACTATAGAGCCACCTGTCCCTTGGACTCCTTTTTATTAATGCAGCTTTTTCGAATAGAAAGTTTCAATTCCAGAAATACAAAGGCAACTTTTCACAGTTCATTTCTTCTGGGTTTACTCCAGATTGTGTGTCACCCAAAAAAGCCAGCATGTGCCCTCTTTTCAAGCATTTAGCTTTCTGTTTTCACTTCTCTTTGGTAAGTTCCAAGTCCAGTACTAATTTTGACAGAGTATAATTTTAACAGTGTAAATACCTAAGTTGCAAGTACAGTGCTAATTTTAACATTGTAAATACCTCCCTCACTGGATTGAGATGTGTAATACAGTTCTTGTTCTTTGCTTTAATAATAAAATGTTTCTCCTTATAGTATCAGGAGCTGTGCTCTGAAACTTTTGCTTTATTTTACCAGAAGGGTTGAACAGCAGAACGACACTTACTTGTTATAAATTCAGCAACCACGTTAGGCCTTTAAAGCTCACTTTAGACATAGATACCCTTCACTGCAAAGAAATACTTTAAAAACATGACTTGTCAAAGTTACTATTGAAAAAGTGACAGTAGCAAAGACACCTCATACTGCTCGATGCTAGCAACCCTGGCCACCACAGCCCAAAGACTCAGCTCAGCATTCTGCTTCAAGAGCAAAGTCAGGTATCACAGAACAACCGACAAACTATGTTTGACTTCCCCAGCACAGGGGAGAGAAGGCTGACTAGGTGTATATAATATACATAGAAAGCATCAATAAAGATGTCTTAAAAGCTCTTCCTTTTAATGTTGATGGGACTTTGAAAACTGCAGAGTCATTCACACATGCACAGCCATAGTAGGAACTGACTTCCCTTAAGCCAAACATTCAGAGAAAGCTGAGCTGAATCCACTTAAGCAGAAATGGTTTTGTAGACCAAAATCCATCTTCCAATATTACACTTTCCACAGGTGTTTTCATGATCTTAGAAAACTCAACAAGGTAAATCAAGATTTAATTTTCAGAAGGGAAATACTGACTTAGGAGAAAAAGGGCATGGTAAAGCTGAATCTGCCAATAAACAGATTTCAAATTACAAAAGCTTTTTACTATGGGTAAAACTCTTCCTATACTCTACTAATTAATACCCCTGTTTGTACAAGCATCAGTAATACTTCTTCCCCCAGGATGTACTCTCAGAAAGAGGGGCACCATTCAGATCTATGTGCTGCCTTACTTTAAAGGAACAGATGAGTCTCCTTATTTTTGTCTTTTTATCAGTCCAGAACTATTCTAGACATACAGATGTGTCCTGGGTTCAGCAGTAGCAGTCATTTTTTTCCTCCTTAGTAGCTGGTGCAGTTCTGTGTTTTTGACTTTCAGCCTGGGAACAGCGCTGATAACACCAACGGTTTTAGTTACTGCTCAGTAACGTTTATTCTGACCAAGGACTTTCTCAGTCTCATGCTTTACCAGGGAGGAGGGGCAGCTGGGAGGAAGCAGAGACAGGACACCTGACCCAAACTAGCCAAAGAGGTATCCCATACCATAGCACGTCATGCCCAGGATATAAACTGGGGGCAGTTACCTGGAAGCGCTAGATCAGTGCTCTGTCAGGCTGGGTATCGGTCAGCAGGTCATGATTGGTTGTATTCTCTTCCTTTGTTATTTCCCTTATCATTATTATTATTGGTGGTAGCAGCAGTGATTTGTGTTATACCTTAGTTACTGGGCTGCTCTCAACCCATGGGAGTTACATTCTTTCGATTCTCCTCCCCATCCCTTCCAGAATGCACAGAGGAAGAAGGTTGGGAGTGAGCAAGTGGCTGCGTGGTTCTGAGCTACCAGCTGGCTTTAAACCACAGCAAGATGTTAAAGGTTTTTTCCACACTGGCTATGCTGCAGAATCTGTCACATCAGACCAGCAGGGGTCTTGTGAGTATTCTGGAGCAAAAGTAAACAGCCATTCTGCAGTTTCTGCTTTCCGGTGTCCTCTGGGACATCGTTGTTCTCTGACAGATTGGCAGTATTTCTTGTCAGGAAATATCAAGTGGAGTCACTGCAGTCTTTGAAAAACAAACAAACCAAACATCTGACACCCTGCTCGCTAGATTTTATCAAGACTAAGGACTAGCCACATTTTAAAAGTTCAGTTTCGGGTTTGGATTGTGTCCTTTTCCTTGAACTGAGGGATCCTAACACCTGGTGCTGCAGTGAGCACCCTGAAGCCTTCAAGATGAAACTGCTGTGCACAGCAAGATCAGCAACTGGCTGGAATAAAAGCACAACAGTCTCTGCTCTGTATGCTATGTTTCACCAGACACAGTAGGGATGTTGGTTTTTATAAAAGAGAACACTAATTTGAGGATGAAAAGAGAGCAGTCACCAGCTGCATGTTGCACATGAACTGGATTATGGGCCTGATTTCTTCCCTCCTCCCTTCTACTTCAAGACTACAAAGAGGTCTACCTTTAATGGCAAGGAAATTACCTGAGTATCTTTACTGTCTAAGATTTCTATGTTTAGTTTTCATTCAGTCTATTGTATGACTGGGAATTATAAATCACTATTGTCTGTATACACGAGAAACCGGAATACACACACTGAAGTAACCTACACCTTTCTAATTCCGAAGCAATTCAAGCAGACATTTAGAGTGCAACAAAACAACCTGACTGATTTCTGAGCTGGTAGACCATGCATAGCACAGTTAAAGAACGACTTTAAACACAATAACTAAAGCCATGCTTAGTCTTTTATTAAAGAAAAAAAAAAGATATTGAAATATTTGTGAAAAAAAAAAAAAAAAAAAAAAAAAAAAA
>NDXB01005323.1:28284-60748 GCA_002631895.1 Agapornis roseicollis
AAAAAAAAAAAAAAAAAAAAAAAGCCTAGGAAGATAAAATCATTACTGCATACTTAAGATACGAAACAGCTGCATTGTACTTCCCAATTACCAACCTGGCAGGTTGAAATTACTCTACTTATATTCCAAGCCTTAATTTTGGACTACTTAACCATGTTTAGTAAGAATGTCCCTCTAGTTGCAAACATTTTGAAAACAGAGCCCTTAAAGAAGCATAAAAAAGCAGGCAAGGTTGATAAATCAGCTTCTTAGTGACTATGTTAGAAGTTTCCTTTCTAATGAAATATTCAAGATACCTACCTTCTTCACCCACTTCAGCACGATCTGGCTTTGTTTCTTTGTGCTGTCCTTCTGCCACTTTCACTGCCACTGCTCTGCAAATAGCTCCCAGCTTCCGATCCAGAGAGCGGACTCCTGCCTCTCTAGTGTATCTAGCATAGAGACAAATGTTTTACTGGCGGATGTGCTTTGTAAGAGAGAATTCTTTTAAATATAAATATGATTTCTTTTTAAAAAATATATTCAAATAAAATGAGATGTGAAAGACAGTGAGACCTTGGGCTACTCAGGAAAACCAGGATACTCAGGATAAACAGGAAAAAAATATCATGTGCTTTTATCAAAATAATTGTGATTTGCCGATAAAATTGTTAAAAAATTTTAAAGAAAGACAAAGAGTAGGAAGAAGACATGTCCAATGGCTCGTGCCAACCCTTAGTGAAATGCTAAACAATGCTCCAATAGCACTGAGTCCTTCTCAGATCTTTTTCAGTTCTTTTAGTCTACGAATTAGAAAGAAACCCCAGACAATAACACTCACTAACTGCCAAAATGCTGCTCCTGGTCATAAAATGTTTAATTAATTGGAAATAAGGTAGTTGAAAGTCCAAAAGATGTTCTGCTCAGTCTTTGTTCTCATGTCCAACAAAAAAGTAGCTCTAATTCATACAAACTATCTAAATAGTCTGTATGAATAGTCTGTATGAATAGTTTCTACATAATACCAATTTTTAGACAATTGTGGCCCACCGAGTCACAAGAAACAAAATAGTAGCATCAATACTTTCTATGAAAATTACATAGATCAAACTTCATTATTTAAAATACAGACTGCCTGCTGCCAACACCACAGCTTCACGCACTGAACACTACAGCAATACTAGCTTCAAACATTGCTACTTATTCCTAGTGCCTTGCAAATTCTGTGAACACAAGTGATTGTGAGCCATCCTCTGAGAGCCAGAACAAGGAATTCTCTAGAGAGGGAAGGATAATTTGGTTTAGGCAGCAGAGCCAGACAGAGTTCAGGAACAGCAATTCTATAAAGTACGAACTGTTGAACTTCTGAAGTTATTAAGGACAACAGATCTTACAAAATGTTTTCTGTTATCCCTTTATAAATGATTGCAATGGATGAGAACCTAGCTGGGAGTTCATTCCCTCTCATGAATGAGAACCGTAACAAAGGACTTTGCTTGACACAGTGTATTCAGCAGCATATATATGTTTGTGTTCAGAGTGGACAACAGTGAAATCATAAGAAACTGCACGGTCCCATGAGTAAACGATTAGAATCTGGCATAAAGCTGGTTGTTTTGATAAGGGCATAAAAGCTGGACCCTCTTGTCACCACAGAAAACGCCTCACCACACAGAAGAAACCTCACCAGTGGATGCAGCACGCTGGAATTTTCCCAGTTACCTGAGACTCCTGGCACTGGCTGCAATGAGGCTTCCTAGCTGGAAGTGTGGGCCTGGATTATGATTTAGTTGCAACCGATGATGTATTTCTTCTTAATTTCTATTCTCTCTATACAGTAATGATCTAATGCATTGCTAACTTTCTTCGGTACTTTACTTATATACCTGTATTTCTGATTTGTCTTACTGTACTTATTCACTATATATAAAAAGATATATTTACCTAATTCACATCAGTGTGCTTGCTTTTAGTGTGCTTACTGGCTTTAGGATGCTTGTTTAATAGACTCTGCATATTATACAGCTAGTGAGCGGTCACTTTGTGGCGTACCCTGTCTGTCAACAGAACAATGATTTACTAGTTGCAAGAAAAAAGAAGATTCTTAAAATTAAAGCAATGAATAATAGATTTACCTGGTAATTATGTCCAAAGTGGTTACTTGTGGAATCTGTATTTGCTGCGGAGTCAGGCCATGTTGTTCAAGCTGTTTAGGAATCAAGTGCCTATGTGCAATTTCAATTTTTTCTTCTTGTGTGTATCCTTCAAAAGAAAAAGCATATGTTTACTAATCTTTTCTGCTTATGCACTACAACAGAATCAAATTTCTTACCATTTATAATTATACCTGTTTCAATTTAACAAAAAGACCTCAGCTATAGTTTAAAAGGCTGTTGGTATGAACTTAAAATAGGGGAGGTTTAGATTGGATATAAGGAAGAAACTCTTTCCTGTTAGGGTGGTGAGGCACTGGAATAGGTTGCCCAAGGAACCTGTGAGTGCTCCATCCCTGGCAGTGTTTAAGGCCAGGTTGGATGAAGCCTTGGGTGGAATGGTTTAGTGTGGGGTGTCCCTGCTTACAGCAGGGGGGGTGGCACTAGATGATCTTAAGATCCTTTCCAACCTTAACTATTCTATGGTTCTATGATTCATGGTTATTCATAACTTCACGCAAACAAGAAGAACAGAATTTTAGTGTTACAACAATCCCTTTCTTCACTGAAATCTTAGAAAGATGTATTAGCCCATAGCCAGTTAGATTACTAACACATTAACTAGTAAAAATACTGTTATAGAATGTATCAAATTATCTCCCATACACCTACAACTGAACTTCCTTCTCATGACAGTGGCCTAACAGAGGCATCCTCACTAGTTTCTTCTAATGATTCTGGCCAGCCTAGATTCCTGGCAGGCTTACTTTAAGGAACTGCTTTCATTTTAGAAAATAAAATCCCAACATTATTTAAGGACTTCCAACAGCCACTTTAATGAAAAAACTGCACTGATACCTGGAACTTGAATAACTTCCATTCTGTCCAGAAGAGCAGGCGGTATAGTAGCTGTGGTGTTGGCTGTAGCTATAAAAAGGACTTGGGACAGATCAAAGGCTACATTTAAGTAGTGATCGGTGAAACTATGATTTTGTTCTGGATCCAAGACCTTAACAAGAGTGAACACAAAACTGATTTAGTTGCTGAATTAGAAGTGAATAAAATACGCACATTTTGTTATATTTCTTTCAGATATGTCAGATCTGACTTCACATTCATAAATACATTATGAGCATTACTAAAACCTGACTCTCGATATCCTGCCTCACTTTGATTACTCTGTAACAATATTCCACACCATATACAAAAAACCCCTGTCATTTTCCCATTCATTTTTTTACCCTTTTCTAAAGATGGCTGCAGCATACCTCCAGTCACCTCCTGTAACCAACTCCATGGCCTTTCACAGCTGGTAGAAAGTGGCCTTTCAAGGACAGTCACCACCCTTGGAAAAGCAGTCCATGTAGTTCCATGGAGTTGTACCAGTAGAACTCTCTCAAGAACTCCCTGACTCCAATCCTCATCTGCTGCTGTACCTCTTCTTACTCTAAGCATACCAACTTGAAATCTAACTGTGAAAACCTAGGGGAAGAATATCCTTATGTGCTGCCACTAAATCACTCCTTCAGCTTTGTCCAGCCTTTTACTAGTAATGCAGTACAAGGAGCTTTTCTTATTGCCCATGACACTGCATGAAAGCCTTGACCAGGTGAGCCCTGGCTTTTTACTAACACCATCTTTGCATTTTTTTCTCCAAATGAAAATGGGAACAATATTAGAAAATGGAAACAATATTAAATAAACACTAGAGTATAACAGAGAATAACAGAATATACCAATCAGTCTGACCAACCTCAAAAATTTACTCCACAAGTAGAACTATGGCTTAAATAACAGCATTGTCTTCCTCTTGCTTTTAGTACTACTTTTGTATGCTAAGGCAACACTGGCATGTATTTAAGCCCTTACTTGAATGAGCTGATTTTCTGCATTAGGTGATAACTATGTATGTTGACCACAGCTGCTCTCTTCTAGGCTCTTTAACAGTGCTGAAAATTGGAAGTTCATATAGCAATCTACATTTGGCTTCTATATTACCACCTATGAACCACCTTCATTCCACCCCCCTTAAAGTACTGTCACACTTTTCCTTCCCAAATGACAAATTATCAATGCTACACTGACATGAATAGTTCTCATGTTACAAATAATGAGACCTATGCATCTCCTGAGAAATAACACACTGCTGTCAAAATAATTTATCTGCCTATACCCAAATGAATGCACCCCTTGTCTTAAGCAACTTGAGTTACAGCCAACAACAGTGCTGATAATTCTAAAAAATGGAATCTGAACACTTCTTAGCTGGATATGAGAGAAACTTTCCTGAATTTTCATTACTCTCAAAATCTGCTCAGTCTTTGAAAAGCTAAAAATCTTTAGAATAGGAATGTTTTCTACTCACAAAAAACTACTAAAAGGGTTTTTTTCATAGAATGCCAGAAACACAGCAGAACTTCTTTTAAAACAGAACAATTTCTGATTTTATTTGAAAGTACTGCACAGATTTAAGACTAATACTTGAAAGTGTATTTCAGCTGTAATAAAATACAAGTTATATGTTCCTGCTCACAGTGAAATCTTAAAACAAATTGAAGCATATGCCTAAATTCTAAAACTAAGGTTGGAACTCAGTGAATGCTATTGTTCATTAGCTATAAGCTATTCAAAAGCTTCTTATGGTCTTCAGCAAGCAGATGGTATCATTTACTCCTTTCTTTACTGATGAACGCAAAGGCCTTGAAGTATTCTGACTAGCCAAGTATACTGATGAATAATTCAGAGTTATAGATGTCTCTTACCTCAACTAGTCGCACAGTCTAGCCCTAAAATGCAGAAGAACACAACAAGCAGTGTATCTAACCATAGCATCTACAAACTGTCCTCAAAGAAAGTAGATCTGTACCAAGTATTAGTCCCTCAGCCAAAGCCTACTCTCATGATTTTTTCAAAGTTTATTTAAACAGCAAATCCTCATTAAACTTACCTTCCCCTTCTTTTATTTTACACTGATAATACAGTATTTCCACAGTCTATTAGCTGAAGTATTTGCAACTACTTCCAAATATTTTGAAAAAAACCAATGTGTTCTGGCAGACCAAATTGGGGGGTTTTATCACATTTATCTACACACATTTATCTCTTTCTCCTTTCAGTCTGCAATCAGAAATCCTTATGGATTCTATTAAGTGTTGAGCTAGTGATAATAACAGCATTTACAAAGATATAATACTGATGCTGTAATCATGTGAAAACAATACTATCAAATAAAGGGAAAGAAAACAGTAACTGAAACCAACACATACCTAAAAATGTGAATTATCTGAGATTTTCTACAAGGGTGAGAGTCTGCCTGGACTAATAATTCTTTGTCATGGCAACCATTTCTTAGAATAAGACATAGACCAGTATCATGACTAAGTATTTACAAGATTTTCCAAAGCAAACAGAACTGCTCTTGAGTTAGGTATCTGTGCTAAAGTTTAAGATCAAAAGTTTTCAAAGAAATTAAAGTAACACAAAAATATTAGAAAAAGAACACTGAACGAATGAAGTATCTTGGTTAAGTTATGGCCAACAGCTCACATGCATACAAAGGCTTCTCTGTACCAGCTTTTTATTACCACAAAATCCAAAACAAGTTCCATGAACATTTAATTGCCTGGCTATGCTCCTGGTCTAATTTCCCGCATACAAACACTCACTATCAAGCACTTGGATCCATTTTTGGCTTCTTCTGATTTCAACAGAGGTCATCTAAATTTAGGCTAAAATATTCCCTTGTTGATGGACAGTAACTGGAAATACGAAGACATTCTGCTTTGCTTAAGCAACAACTCTGCAGAAGCACATACCCAAATTATAAAATATCAAGCTTTGCATCCAAGCTTACAGGGTATAGCAATATTCTTGAATATATCCCACTGTAGACATTCAATGAGAATTTAACACACCTACACATTAAGGAAAAAAGGATGTTCCTTTTATGCATAATGATGGCACTTACCAAGCAAGAAGCTGCATTCTGAAAAAACAAATGTGTCATTTAGGTGACTGCTTTCTACTGTTTGCTCTCCACCTTTGCTCGCTCCAAATGGACTTTCCAACCACAATTTAAACCACAAAAAGGAGATGAAAATTAAGCTGTTATGGCAAGGCAGAGTTCTCCATCAGAAGAGGTAAAGCACCTGCTTCAGGATGTTTAGACAGCAGTAGGAATATACAGATCTCATATGGGAGCAGCCCAGACACTCCAGATTAATCTAATGGTCAATTAGCAATGACTTACATACAGACTGCAGCCCAAGCAGACAGTTGTAAGCTAACCCTACAAATGTCAGCTGGAAAAATTCATGGCAAGAGCTGAACTGAATAACCACAGAAAGTTTGGGTTCAGAATATGGGAAATGGAAACATCCCAAAGCAACAACAAAGTATCAAAAATTCAAACACAGATAATTTAAAAATAAATTGATTTCATTTGCCCTTATACACTTGACATGATAGAAGAAGAACAGAAATACCAATTCTCTACTGGAAGACAGGGAATGAAAAACTCATTAAAAGAAACAGCAAAGGTTGAATAAAATTAGCAACACTAATATACCAATCTGGATTCGCAACTGGAACACTTTAAAAAAATTCATTCCCTTCCAAGAAATGCCAAATCACTGCTTCATTGTGGATTTTGACTGCCTACAAACAACAGGCAGCCAACAAAATTCAATTTTCAGCTATTTTTTATCCACACATTGACTAAATTTAGGCCAGCTTAGTTCAGTATCTAAAGGGAAATGACAGAAGTATCAGCAAACTGAGAAACAGAGCTCACTACCACTGACAGCAAAGAGTAAATAATATCGCACAAATGAAAAGTACAAAGAAAATGTATTTGAGTATTTGTTACACTGACCTGTTTGTTTTCAATGTACTTAGAGGCTCTTCATGTACCCTCAAAATGTGTTCTATATACTTATAAATATGCAAGTAAAGAACCATAACCGTGAAATTTTAAAAGCTAGAAAAATAAAGCCATGCTATTTTCTAGTACATTTAAATTATTAGTAGTTCATGTTAACATGCAAAGATCGAAACAGAGCTCTCAAACCATAGCCTGTTCATACACTGACTTTCAAAGAACTAGTTGCCCTTGTCAAAACAGTAATTTTACACTATCTAGTAGGAAGAAAATAATGACATTTGTAGAATGTGAATTGTCATTTCATTTGCAGAAAGTCATACAGATGAGCTCTTGACACCTTAATGTAAGTAGCATTTTTCATATTCAAATCACTATATTAAGTACTGTCAGTCAAAAAGAGTAATTAGGATGACTCTGTAGGCAAATATTACTGGAACCATTTTAATCCTCCACGTATAATCACCCAGCTATAGAAGTTATCACAACTTAAGTCTAACAACTGAGATGCTTCAAGGATTAAGCCCTAAATTATTTTGGTGAAAGTGAACCAGACTCACTCAAAACAACTGGATAAATATCTTTTATTAAGCCAACTCCTTTTGACTGATACAGGTAAAGAACAATTGCATAAGCAGTTGAACTGAAATAGTGATAGGAAGGTAGCCCCTATAGCCAAAGAAGACATAAAAGAGAGATACTCAGTGTAAAAATGCAGCAATATGAGGAAATTCTAAATGTGCGCAATATCAAAACCATTAAGTACACTTGTGCTACACCTGCTGTGAACAGCCTCAAGTGTTTTAGGCTAAGCCAGCCTTGCTATGTTATGACCTTCCTCATTCCTTCCTTTCCTCATCATCGGTGCTAGCACAGGAAGACGTACACAGCCTTCTGCGCTAAGATGCTGGAGAAGGTTAACGCTCTCTTTCTTTTCCCCATACCTGAGGAGATGCTCTTTCCTCCCTCTAGCAAACTGCTAGAATAAAACCACTGAACATGTGAGTCAGTGAAAGAAGAAATTGTACTGGGATATCTTCATGTATCTTACTCCAGGGAATAACAGAAGGCAGAAAGAAGGTTCTGGGAACTCATTACTGCTCTCTGCTACAGACTTCTTGGACACATGAAGCCTGCAAGGCATAGATCTCAATTCAACATATTTGTAATCACTTAAGTTTTAGCCTCCTGAAACTCCAACAAGTAACCTACTTAAATAACCTCACAATAGTTGAGGGGCTTACAAAACATAGCAACAGTACCTCATTCACCAAAGTTTTTATCTGTATTGTCTAGATCTCACTTGACTTTAAGCAAGTCAACTTTAACACCTCTAAACTCTCTGTGATAAAATAACACTACCACATACTTCAAAACTAGATTCATCCACATGCTTTGTCAAAGTCTCAGAATTTCAGAAAAAAACACACTTAATAGCTGAATCTCACCAAAAGCAAACACCACATCATAATCAGCCAAGGACGGGGATCCATGACTTAAAATGGAAAACTTCGGAAAGTTAATTACAACAGTAATTTAAAAAATGCTGCTAAAAAAACTAAAAAAACACACTAGTCCAGACTACATGCTAGATAAAATGCGTAGCTCCAATATAAGTTTGTACCATCAAAAGATACAGAAATACATTAAAATTGTTCCAAGAAAGAGCGGGAAAGCTTGAAAAAGTCCAGCTACCATCTGGCTGCTCCACAGCAATTTTCTATGGCTAACAGCATTTGACCATTAAAAATCCATGTCTTGAAGTCCCACAAATAAGTAATGCTTGATTTGAACAGTCTTTAAATATACAAAACACTTAGCATAAAACACTTCTTTGTGTTTAAGCAGATCCCTGAGACTAAAGATATTCAACATACTATCTAACAAAATCTGCATTGTGCGCAAGTAATTGACAGAAATCCATCATCAAAACAAAGGAGCTGGTATTTGACTGAAGAAGCTGATACTCTCATGCTATCTTTTGTCCTGTGAATCTTCCTTTCTGAGCCCAGTATTTTAGTTCTTTTTAACTACAAATGAAACAGCGCTTGTGATTTAACATCTCTTACCTCAAGCAAGGCTGCTGCAGGATCCCCCTGCAAGCTCTTTGCCAGTTTATCAACCTCATCTAATAGGAATACTGGATTGTTAACCCCAACAGTCTTCAGTCCATTGATTATTCTGCCAGGCATACTTCCAACATAGGTGCGCCTGCAAGAAATAAACATATATGGGGAAAGAGGGAGCAGCCATGTGCAACTGGGGTAGAAACGTCCAAAATAAAACTCAAACAAGAATAAAAGAATAAGCAGCACTGAAACAATTCTTGCTGTTTTGCAAAACATTTTAGAACTAGTTGATAAAAACCCGGAATATGCATCTGCACTAATATAAGCAACTATATCAGTAGATAAAAATTCCAGTGCCATGGTGCACTAGCCAATCTGGAATGATAAACATACGCATTAAAGAATATCTACACTTTATGGCTTGTAGGTATTTAACATGATTCAGGATAAGCACCCTTTTACTGTATGAACACAAAGAAGCAGATTTGGGAATGTCAGTATCATTTTACTAATGATATGAGCGGGTTTTTGTCACAACAGTGTTCACACAGCACATTACAATTTACTTCAAAATTCCAAATATGCTGAACTGTCAATGTCCCCTGTATAAACAGCAAGCTTTAGTTACTACTCACAGAAAATAACTGAATTTACTATGTCATTTCAACATGAAATAAAAAACTAGAACAATGCAGCAGAACAAAAACGAGTTGAAATTCAATAATAGTGGTAAAACCTATTTTTCACAATGCACAGAGCAACTACATTTTACATGTATACATACTGCTTGTTTGCTGCACTTATCACAGTTTTTTAAAAGTATGAAAGGCTGGTCACTGAAGAAGAGATACATGAAGTGCTGAATTACAGTACCTGTCTCATGACCCTCACAAAGCAGATACACAAAACAGGCCTGCTTTGCCATATGATGTGGTGTAGTTCAGCCCAAAATAAACAGGATGACATTTAGAGAGATAAAACCAAAAATACCATGGGAGCAATTTCAAAAGATACTAGAGAAAACTTGAAATATTAAAAAAACCCCTAACTTAAACCACACAGCAGTACTGTTAGTTCCATGTCATATTCAATCACTGAGAAAACAAACCTCAGTTACTGTCTCCAATTCCACATCTGAGCAAAAAAATAAAGATTATCTAAATAGACAGAAATGCAGCAGAATTTTAGTTTGCCTATTACCACTTTCATAAGACAGCTGCTAAAGACTGGAGCAGCCAGCATGCAATAGTTCATCATCTCTGCTTTTGTGTGGAGTCTTACTCCTCAGCAAGTGAGTGGATTCATCTCCACTGAGGGCTGCACTGTGTAACATTCATTACAGATCAAGAATCTGCATGGGGGCGCTATTATATGAGCACGCCACTTCATTCTCCATCTGCACACAGGCAACCTTGCCAAAAGAATGAAAGAATTCTATAAAATTCAATCAGAAAATTACAGGACTGAAGGAGAACTGAAGTTCACAGAAGTGAATCATTTACCAGTGCAACCAAATTAATCATTGTGGCAATCTGGGGATTTCTTTTTAATTTTTCTTGTGGGTTTTGTTGTTTTTTTTTTATTATTATTATTTTTATTTGTAGTTTTAGATTTTGTTTGTTTGTTTGGTGGTGGGGATTTTGTTGTTGTTTTGGAGATTTTTTTTTTAAGCAAAAGGTGCTTACTGCACTAGTAAATAGTTCTATATGCTTCAGAGACAATGCAGACTATTCCTAATACTCAACAGGATAACATAATTAGGTAAACTTTAAACATTGTTTCTTGCTTAGCACATTATTCTCAAGTGCATGCTTAAAGCCATTACACTTTTCTAATGCGTACTTGTGGTTTTCTATATACAAGTTTTATCTGATCCTTTTAAATTATACAAAGTCATGAGATACCCATGTTGTATCTAGTTTTAAGAAACAGCTTCGGTTTATAGACTAAATGAGGGTGAACTGGTTTTCTCTAGTCATGGGAAAGCACTGTGAATAACCACTCTTCCTCTCCCTGCACCATCCAATTGCAACGCAAGTCAAAGATTAAAAGCATTAGGTACCAAAAGGTTTTCTGAATAATACATCTGTTTGCTTATATTCATGCACACAGCTCTACCACTTTTAAAAACTTTTTAGGAGATTTTCCAAACAGAAGCACTTAAAATAAACCCTGAAAGCATCCAACAAAACATGCGCACACACACAAAACAAAACAAAGAAAACCAGGAAGATATTTTTCTTACTTGTGATATAAAAAAAGCTGTTATTAATAGACTGAAATACTTTTTTTTTGCCCTCAAACAACCCTGAAGATAGACTTAAAGTCACAGTCACTGTAGATTCAAGTTCTTTTACACTTCTGGAAGATTCTCCCAGATACAGCATCTTTCAGTAGGACTTAACTGCTGCACACAATCAAGTTTCTTGACATTTTAAAATAAGACATAATACTAGGTAGGTTCAAACACAGTGTGTCAAGATCTGTGGTGAAGAAAAACCAGGAAAAAATAATATACTCAAGACAACTCATGACAAGTCAAGTGAGATCAATACCTTGGAGTACAACAGTTTTAAGAGTATAATAATTAAGTGGCTTCTAAAGCAAGTAATAAGAAAAAATAAGCTAACAGTGAGAGAAAATCAATTTTTTTTTTTTTCATGTACCCTGACCAAAGTAAGCCTTGGGTCATGAGCTAAAACTTAAATAGAAACCACAGTCCAACTAAAATGAATCCAATGTTATAAAAAGGATTAAACTGTTCCCTATATAACCCAAGAGTTTTCTCAAGAAACTCAAAGGTCAAAATTAAAGGAACTATTGTTGGAAATATAAAGTAGTTCTGCAAAATACCCAATCTCCACAGAATTAGGTTTAACAGATGAGAAAAGCACGTGGTAGGTTGAAGCATTCTGCTCTTCCTTTCACTATCTGACAATTGACTATTCTCATTCTTCTCTTATACTGTCTTCTCATTTGCCTTTTCAATCACCTCTAGACATAGTAAATCTAAACAACAAAGTGCAATATAAGCATTTAATTGATACACTAGATTTTAAATAAAAGCATGATTCAATTTATTTACATAATTTGATCAGGTATCATGAAATAGAAACTTGGACTATAAATTTTTGGATTACAAATACTTAGGTAACAATTTGCTTTTCCCATGTGTAACAGCCTAAATCTGTGATACATCTATTAGAGATGGACCAATACCTATTATACTATTTATCATACACTCAGGAACTCCCAAAGCAAGAAAACAATTCTAGTGCAAATGTCATACGTAAGATGTCGAAGAAAAATAATACAGTATTTTACCTTCAAAACAGAAACATAGGTAGGCTGGTTTTACTATTAAATGGCTATTAGGGAACACATTTCAACACAAAAGTTCTTGGTAAGGCAGACCCTGAAGATATTTATATATAAACCCATTAGAAAATATTAAAATGACAAGGAGTTATGGCCATTTATCTGTCTGGACATTAACCTTTGCCTTGTAACCTGTGAAACTGAATACTGCTGTTTGTGAACAGCAGCCACCAAATGTGATGCTATTCTTTATTTTCATTATTTTAGCTACAGTTGAAGGGAGGAAAAACAATATTCTGCATTAGCACTGTTGATGATACAAAGTGGCTTTGCTCATTTTTTGATGCACTGTTTCTCTCCATGCATTAAACCCAAAGCTGCTTTCCATTCAAGATAGAAAGTACATATGAAGTTTCCTGGTTATCTCACTTATGTAATAACTGTTGAAGAAACCTCTTAAGAGCTCATGCTACAGGTGGTCTGTAATTTAGTAATTTTTAGTTTATTTTAAAATCACTGAAAAGGTACATTTAAAAAAAACACTAGAGTTGTATAGAATGTCACTAGGAGCTATGTATCCTAGAAAATGCAAGAAAAACACCTGGGAGGTCTAACCATGTTGACTGTCCTGATGTAAACTGAAAATGTGTCTGAATAGGAACTTTAAAGCAGTACTAGTATTATTGATAAAAATATGACTCACTCCCTTCACAGTGCTATAAAGACAAACCATTTTAACTTCAGTAGTTTTCAAACTGCAGACAATGTTAATGCCGCCAAACAAACTATTTCTGAACTTAGTTCACAAGGTCACAGCTTATTTTCTTGCAAGGATGGAGAATGCATGTACTCAAGTGCTTTACCAATGTATCTCTGCTTTGTACTTATATAATAAAGCTATTCCTCTCACAGTTGAAGTGGCTTGAGGTTTGTTTTTTTCTTGTGCAGCAAAGTATATGTGGTGAACTTCTGCTAGCCTGGCTGTGCTAGTGAGCAATCACACCTTTTCTCATGCAGATTCACCTGAACAAGTCTTCAGCACAGGGCTAAGCTATAAATAAATTACCCAAGCTTCCAGAAACTGAAAAGCAATGGTAATGTAAAGAAAAGTGCTCCACACAGAGGTGAGAGAGAGGAAAAAAGAGCTTCACTGTGATCTCACCAGCACCATTATAAGTAAATGGCACAATTACAGCTTTTGTTTTTAAGAATAACAAAACACACACACACATGCAACAGAGATCATGTAGTTCCTGTATAAAATAAAGTATCAGTACTGAGAAGACCTTAAATGCAGTGACCTTCATAGAAAAAAGTACCAAGTCATTGTCATAGTTTAAGCCCAGCTTTTACCTCAGAACCAGCAGCCACTCACTCACAAGCCCGTTCCCCCTATTTCAACCCCCCCCCGAGGGATGGGGAGAAGAATAAAGAGAATGTAACTCCCACAGGTTGAGATTAGAACAGTCCAGTAACTAAGGTATAACACAAACCACTGCCTTCAAGCTTAATAAAGAACTTTCAGGAGAAAAATAATGGTTCTAATGCATAATATCAGAAGATCAGCCTGTTTACTGGACAGTAAAACTCAGAAAACAGCATCCTCTGTCCCTTCCACTTACAGACCACCTCTGTAATTACTCTCTGTGACTGCCACCTGATGCACAATGTGGATTCACTTGACAGTGAATAACTTGGAATGACTTATTCACACAAAAGGACATTACAGAGACAGCTCTCCAGAAAAGCCAGAGTTTTAATTTGATTAAATGTTATCTTGATAAGCAGAAACACAGGGGGGAAAAAATGAACAGAATTTAAAAAATCAGTATGCAACAGTTGGTTTTAGCTACAAAAAAACTGCAAAAGCACTCCTTACAAAGGACTCCCCATACTGACTTCTGTGAAGTTTGTTGGTCAACTATACACTTGTTTGTTGAAGAGTAACCACATGATACTGTTGATAATTCTAGATGGTATCTTCTTCTGCTTGTGAAAAATACACTGTGTTACCAAATATGAAATGTAAAATTATTAGTTTCTAACATGCATTAATCATTTAATAATGCCCTCAAAAATACTACAGTGATAGTCACAAACACTTGAATGTAAAAGTTTTTAAAGCCTCATTGTCAAACAACTCTAGCTGTCTTTCTCTGTTAGGCCTAAGCACAAGATAAAAAGCCAAACAAAACAAAACTCATCAAAACAACAACAAAAGTGAACACAATAAGGAATTTCTGGCAATTGAGGAAGAATTGATGACAGCTTTACTCTTATTTTTAATTTCCCAGACGTGGTTTCCTTGATACAACGGCTTCAGCCCTGCTCTGCCCCGAAAAAGTGACTGATACCTACACTGCTTAGTATTGCACACCCTCTAGTGGCTTCAGTTTGAATAGCAATGTGTTGCTGGATCACATTTTAAAATTGTTTCTAGGATCCGTATCATAAGTACTCTAAAACATCAAAATTCTGAAACAGCTACTAACACTGTTAATGAATTACAGGAATAATATGTAGTACAGGAGGAGAACACAGTTTTGCTTCTTTTTCCATTACTGCGTAAGTAAATGGGGTAAAGGCCAGTTATCACAAAGGTTTACAAAACGACACGCATACATGCACAGAGTGCTGCTACGCAGTAAAAACCAATGCATCAAACCATATGTACCTACAAGCCCACAGTGGCTGCTGAGTATACTGGCATAAGTAAGAAAAACCTAGACTAAGAAAAAATCCACAAATAATTCTTTCAGGCTACAAAGCTAAGTGTCAAACACGCTGGACAACTCCAGCAAATCTGCCACAGAAGAATATGTGCAGGAATAAATGCATCTTGCTTGTTTAATTGAGAGTGCTGAAGTACAGGTTCATGAAAAAAAAAGAGTTTTCAAGCTGTCATCAAGCACAAAAATCACTGTTTTGTCACTTTTTCACCTCTTATGTTCTGGCCTAAGAAGCAAGCAGCTTCATAGATTCATAGAAATACCTCATATTCCAGATTCCTAGAAGTATATGTGTATGTTCAGCATAAGATTACCCACCAAGTTTCCTGCATTCCTTCCAGTTGGGACTGTGAGTTTCCACCACTGTAATGTATTCACACATGCAACTACCTTACAGTCAGAAATCTTAATTCTGATATCACAAAATGAACTTTTACTGGGGCATTTATTTTAAGTTACCATTAAAATTTCATAGGGAAGTGATACAAATACCAAGGTCCTTTTTATGCTTTGAAAACAAAGAGAAATTACAGAATAACCTATAACTGAAGACAGAACGATGGTGTATTCTGATGATTCAAAGTAGCAGCATAGCCATTGAGCAAAATTAACTTCTACATGGCATCAAAGAAATAATAGAGAGCTTTAATTCATAATAATTTACCTAATGTTGTAAAGAGAGCTTTTATTTAATAACTTAAAAAACAAACAAACAAACAAACAAACAAAAAAAACAACCCAAACCCCACATGCTTTTACAGATCTTCAGAACACTAACATATCTACTATACCAAATACCCTATGCTGCATGCAAAAAGCATAAAATACGCTTAACAGAACCAAAAAGTGCTGCACCGATGTTTGGCTCATACTTACCTACCTTACCCATCATATGTTTCCAGTTGCAAAGAATGGGAAATAGATTAATACACATAAATGGTTTAATAGGCTAAGAAGTATATACATAAAGGAAAACAAGATCACAAAAAAGTCTTACAGAAAGTCACCCAAAAAAACTACTTTGACATGATCCAGCTCAGGTGTCCTTGCATAAACTTCCATTTGAAATGGCAAAATACTACACTAACAAGTTTGAGATACTAGCAACCTGTAAGTATCACTCTCAGTTTCTCTTTCTGTTTTATCAACAACCATGGTTATAAAGTAATACTTTGCTATACATAGGGTATTTTGTATAATTAGATCTTTACATCCCTCTTCAAAAGTAGAAAAATCAGATACAACATTTAAGAGTTTGCATTAGACTTCCTACTAAATTTTAATTCAAAGAGCTAACATGACTGAAGATGAAATTCCGTTCTCCCCTATGACAATAAAAGGCAGTAGCAGAAGGAAAGAATAAAGGCCTTATCTCAACATTAAACATTCATTCCCACTATTGAAATTCTCTACTGAATAACAACACTGAATAGCAAGAAAAATCTATTAGTAACTACCATTGTTTGAAATAAGCAAAACGGCTCTGTATTAGCCAAACAAATAAAATAATACATACATTCTGTAGCAAACAAAAGCAAAAATTTCAATTAGGAAAGGAAGAAGTAGTTACCTGTGGCCTCGAATATCAGACTGATCACAGACTCCTCCTAAAGCAATTCTGTGGAATTCTCGACCCAATGTCTTTGCAATTGATCTTCCAACACTGGTTTTACCAACTCCTGGGGGTCCCACAAAACAAAGAATGGGTCCCTTGAGGTTATTTTTAAGCTGTCGGACAGCTAAGTACTCCAAAACTCTCTTCTTCAGTTTCTCCATAGCATAATGATCGTTATCCAAAACAATTCGAGCTGCACGAATTTCCAGGCGATCTATCAACAATTGACAACAGAAAAGATACAAGCACATTTACCTTTAAAACCAGAAACAATTCATCCTCAAACATGTTCATCAAAACAATCTCACTGACACGCACACACACTTTTCAGACATTTTCCTAAAACAAAGGTATTATAATTCTCACTTAATTAGATGTAAGATAGATTACAGTGATGAAATTTAAAAAACAAAAAAAAACACCTGTTTACAGCATCACAGACCAAAATCTGGTTCCAACGAATTTAGGGGTCGTGGTTCAAATGAACTATTCTGAAACAGCAATTCAGTGATAAATAAATTTTTCAGCATTTACATTCTCACAGGAGTTAGATCCTGTAAGGTCTTCTCAAAAGACAAATTCATCCCTATGTCTTCATCATCTACTTATAATAAGAGCCTATAACTATCTCACAAATGCAGCAAGATCACATAGGCCTAAAGGGCACGTTTTACTTGCTATGCAACACAAAGTGATATAGCACTGTATAAAACACCCGAATGATACCACGACTGGAAAAATTAGGTTTTTGCAATTGCCATGATTTGTAATAAATGTTAAGGCCTCACTGGTGGACATTAACTAATGCTTTACAAAAGGCAGGAATTTCTGGCAGCTGTCTTCTCCTTTGCTCTACAACATAAAGCCTATCAACTCCGCACACACCCACCCTTCAAATAGTACACATTCTAGATGCAGACTTCTCATACTGTAAGTCTGCCTATTTCACATGCAGACAATTGTGACTGAAGTCTCATCATCAACAGTGCACATTTTTGTGATGAACCACTAGACAAAAAATTCACTATCATAATTTTCTATTGTATTTTCTATCTTTATATTCATGTATATCTTTATTCACTGTAGCTATGGATTCCAAAGCATCAGCCACATGAATGTGAATACAAACTTCAAAACTTTGCTTAAAGTAAAACTTCACACTACATGTGACATGGCATAATTTTACAAGATTAAAGAGCAAATGTAACCAAAACACAATTCTTCTACAACATCAGTATCAGCAACTATTTTATTTGGTTTGATATTCTCTGAATAACATCATAGAGATCTGCAAAGATCTGTAGGCAGATCTTTTTACAATTTAATGATTAAAGAAAATATTACAAGAAGATTTGTAAACAGTCAAGGCTCTAGTTCAAAATGCCCAAAGTTCATCACCACTAAGAGGGCAAAAGACAAGACAGGCGTTTCTGCTGGTGTGTTATGTTAAATTTCTTTTTAAAATCACATTCAAAAGCTTCATTCTTTGGTAGCTGCTAGAAATAATTAAAATCCTTTTCTCCAGCAGAACACCTGCTGGAAAGTAATTTTGCCCATTTAATCTATGAGTGGTGTTCAGTAGGAAGTCATGCTTGGTTTTCAACTCTACTTGCTCTCCATTTTTGTACACTGCTCCCATATTAACAGTGTAACTCTATGCTCAACATTTGAAAACAAGAGTACAAAGCTCAAATGACATTCAGTTTTTCTATTGTACCTGACATTGCAATTATTAATATTAACTACAATTGTGCTTTTTCATCCTTTTGTTACTCACAAAACTTGAGTAACTTAAGACAAAGCAGAACCTTCTTTTATTAATGACATTCTTATGGCCAGACAATGAGACAAACATTTGCAAGACAAAACTAAGTACACAGTGTTTACATGATGGTTACCTATCCTAAAATGTCTCTGTAAGACACAATCAACAATAGAGGGGTTACCTTTTGTACTCTTGTTCCATGGCAATTCTACCATTAGTTCCAAGTAATTTCTTGTCAAAGCATATTCTGGCATTGATTGAGGCATCTTCTTTAATCTGGAAATATATGCACAGAATTCATAAGGCTAATCAGGAATTAACTGCAAAGTAAGACTCTTCTGCACCACAAGATGGACATTTAGCAAACACTTTAAAAAACAGGAAACCATCTTTCTGACAAAGTAATACTAAAAAAGCAAGTCACTACTCCACCAATCATGAGCTTGTCTTTGCATAATAATAGGTTATGTATATGATAAAAAGAGAAATTAAAAAAAGAGTCAGTTTCCTATGCATACACTGCATCCTCAATGCATGCATCACTATCTATGCATCCTCACTGGAAGAGGTTGTTATCCATCATGGATAGCAGAGTTATCCAATCATGAAAGAGAAACAGAAGAAAGAAGACTCAATAACTGGGTCAGTTTTAACTAAGTAATTGCCGAAATCTGATATTATTCAGCAGAGGATTTTTAGATCTTCATAACATAGGGGCTTAAAGCTTACAGTTTAATGCTATGTTAATTTATAAACCATACCTAGAAGACTTCATATTTCTTTGTCATCACTTCTGATGCTCAAAAAAGATGATGAAATGTATAACCAAAAGACAGCACTCTACTAAATTTTTAAAAATAATTTCGAAAACACAGCAACACAAACACACAATCAAATACGGGAAGGCTAATACAAGAGAATAAACCACCATATGAAAGTCTCCTACCTCTTTATTTCCTTAAGGCAAACTTTAAGAGCTTGTTCTGACATGCTGGATGTTCTAATCTTTTTTTCCAGCATGACAACATCATCATGATCTTCTTCCTCCTCCTCATCTTCTGTAGTGCTTGGGATGTGATTGCTTCTTCTATTAGGACGGATAGCTACAACCTATGAAATGGAAAACAGAGCCAGAATATAGTATTGTTTTTTAAATCAGGTAGATGCTTTGGCTTTGAATGGAAACCATGACAAAAATATACAAGGTGCTGGGAGAGCCTCCCTAGAAAAATTCAGAAGACTTTAATCCAATAAATAACTTCACAAGGTGTTACTGGTACTACTTTAAAACGTTATAGCTGTTATATTCCTGTATACTTAGGAAATATGTACTTCCTAGGTGCATCTACCTGAACAGAAGACAAGAACAAAACTGAAAAAGTTATTTATGTAGTTTTGGGCATTCCATCTCAATATATTAAGCATAATAAGCCTTATTTTTACAAAACAGGTGTCGTGGTTTAAGCCCAGCTGGTAATTCAGTACCATGTAGCAGTTCACTCACTCCCCCCCGCTTCCTTCCCTGGCTTCCAGAGATACAGGAAGGAGAATCAACAGAATGAAACTCCCACTGGTTGAGATAAGAGCAGTCCAGTAGCTAAGGTATAACACAAACTACTGCTGCTACCACCAATAGTAATAATGATATCGGAAATAATAAGGGGAGAGAATACAACCAATCACCACCCGCTGACCAATACTCAGCCGGACCCAAGCAGTGATCTAAGCCTTCCGGGTAACTGCCCCCAGTTTATATATTGGGTATGATGTGCTGTGGTATGGAATACCTCTTTGGCTAGCTTGGGTCAGGTGTCCTGTCTCTGCTTCCTACCAGCCTCCTCCCTGGCAGAGCATGAGACTGAGAAAGTCCTTGGTCAGACTAAACATTACTGAGCAGTAACTAAAACCATTGGTGTTATCACCACTGTTCCCAGGCNCCAGCCTCCTGCAGAGCATGAGACTGAGAAAGTCCTTGGTCAGACTAAACATTACTGAGCAGTAACTAAAACCATTGGTGTTATCACCACTGTTCCCAGGCTGAAAGTCAAAACCACAGCACTGCACCAGCTACTAAGAAGGAAAAAAATGACTGCTACTGCTGAACCCAGGACAACAGGTAAATATCTTTACCTTTTCTCATTTCTCAGTTACTTGCTGCTTACTAAACTGTGTAAGTATAGGTAGGTACAGCAAAAGTCTAAGGTGCCCTGGTTTAGCAAGCTACATTTTACAACACACATGTTTTATCTGTATTTCAAAAGCTATCATTCACCTGCAATGCCATTAGCAAAAGGTACACCTTTCACTGCACTGGCCAAAACTCAGTATGTTCTTGCCACTGGGCATCAAATGAATCTTTGAAGGAACCTGAGCCTGTATTTAACCTCAGAAAGCACTCAGATTGAAAAAAAAGAAAAGAAACAACAACCCAAAAAACCCCACCACCACAAAAATCCCACAAAAAAATAACCAAACAAACACTACCCCCACACACACCCACACATGAAAATGAAACCAAAATGATAACAAAACAAGACCCAAATAAAACCTTGGCTGTTTTAAAATTATATTTTATCTTTTAGGTATTCAAAATACCAAAGTTGCCAGCGGTGTGCTCTCTGCAGCTCCAGACTGACCATGAAACATTACTGCTATAAATTAAAACATTGCACAGATTAAAATTAGTGAATAAGCACTAGAATGCCTAAGAGTGTATCTTCATACTTATTTATGATGTTTAATTATCTACATTTAAAGTCCATACCCTTTTATCATCATCCTGTTTGGGTTTTCTTGTTTTCTGAAGCAGCTTCAAGCCTTCAATCTGCCTAACAAGCAATGGTATAGTCATCTTGAACCGTTCTTCCAGCCTAACAGCATCTAAAATCTAAAAGCAAGGAGTTATAAGTTGCCAATGAGTTCATTCTGACGAATCATCAGCTTCAGGGAGGGGAACATGAAGGACACTGTTACTGTCTTCTGACCAGTTATACAATAGATGGTTTAGGAAAAAAGGCAGCAAGAAAAGCAATGAGAATACAGTCTACAAAACCCAGCCTCAGAGGTCTGGATGCCAAAACTACAAAGCACTCCAAACCAGAAAACAAGCCTTTTATCCTGTCTGATTTTAAATCATCTTAATATTTCAGTTGCATTTTCTGTGGCAGACATCTATCAGCATTCTGGTTTTCAATTACTGAATTGGAAGAGACCTCTCAGAAAGTTACAGCATGATCACCTCGATTAACTCAGGAAAAAAAAAATCACCGTATGCCTTAAGGGGTTTCTTGTCTGTTTGTTTACAGGGTTTTTATTTTGTTTGTCTTTTTAAAATTTTATATGCTATTTCATTTTCATGACTAATGCAGTTGCTATGTGGAAATGGGTAAAATTGGGCTCTTCCTTTTTTCCACAGCTTCCACTGGCTGCTCTTTCCTTTAGCGCTTCTAATAAACAAAAAGGACATGGTAAGTTTAATGATTTATGTACCTTCCTCTAGCAGGACATTCAGCCCAGTAAACACCTTCACTTCAAATTAATGTCTGCATTACCTTCTACTGTGCTTTTAAAGAACCTAACTTATGCTTTCAATTCAAGGTTGAACGTGCAGCACTGTCAGTGACAAAAGGAACAACAAAACTTCCAAACACAGCCTACAAATACAGAAATCAGACTAGTAAGTCTTAAGCCACAAGCATCATTTTTGCATAAAGTTACTTTGACATATGATGCAAATTTAACCAGTGTCTCAGTATTTTAAATCACACACTTTGAGATGTTTTACTTAAATACTTAAAAAAAGTTCTTCTTTTGGTAAGAAGAAAGCTGTTGGTATTAAGAGATGTATATTGATGTCAACTGTGATAAGTAAACAAGATTTCAACACAATTTGAAGAATGATTCCTCATCTTTAATATTGGAAGGGGAAGTCCATGTTGTATTTATTGTTTAAGAAAAAGAACTGTTTCCAATGCTAACTAGATTAATTTACCTATTAGGTGAGTTCTGATACATGCATATATGAACACTTTAAACAACAGCATAAAACCTTTTTACAAATATTCGTGCTCAGGTGTAACACAAATAACTTCTGACACAACATTATCATTGTACAGTCTCAAGTGTAAGCAACTTCACAGTTATCTAAAAAGTTAATTAACTGAAAAATAAAACCCAAACCAGCAAACACCTAACTCCACTCTAAAAAAGGTTTAAGGCCATAATACCTGAAGCTTCTCTTGATTGGAGGTACGGATGATAGAAGTCAGTATATCTGGCAAAGCTTCTCTTGGCAGATTGTCCAAAAGACGTCTCAGCTTTGCAACTGCAGGCACGGACATATCCAGCATCTCAACCAACTATAAGGAACACGCAGTAAACAAGATTCATGGTTGTTATGTTTCTTTTTATCTGACTTAAAAAGGGTTGCATCTTTCACCACAAAACGTGTCTAGAAAGCTACTGGAAAAAATTTTTAGAAGTTCAGAGGAGACACTAATTCAGCACAAGGCAACCATGATTTTTGTTTTTCAGCTTGTGCAAGTAGTTAAAAAAGATCATCATGTGCAGAACTTTTTTCAGTGCCTACATCTCTTATCTCCCACACACATGCCGAATAAAACTCTCCCAGTTACCTTAACATTACAATGACTCTTTTTCTATATATCCTTTAAACTCAAACTCATTATACCTGGGGATATCTGTTTACAATCAAGGTTCTAGAGGTGCTTTTTTCCTTTAATAATTTAAAAAAAAAAACAAACCAAACCACAAAATCTCAACCCATTGTATATGTTTACACATATACATATGTAATCCAAGAACAAAAAATCAAAAGTATTCTCTTTCTTAGTATATGTACAGTTATATAATATATATAAAATAATACAAACTTATCACAGTGTTAACATACACAGTTTAGACTCATCCTGCAACTCAACACAGAAACCTTAACATGTAACAAAAGCATTTATTTTGCAGAAGAAACACTGAAATTCTAACACTCACTGAAAAACATACGAACTACGGAAAGGGCAGATAACAAAGAAAGACAAAAAATGCATACATTGATATATGATACATAGGATTAAAACAGTTCACCTGCACTGCATACTTGTAGAATTGTTCTGACAGCTCTCCAAGTTCCTCCTCAGATTTATGCTGATTAGTAAACTGCTCAAGTCGATCTAACTGCTCAACTTCCGCCACAGGATATGGCTTCTCTTTCAGTAACTGCAGGATCTGGAAGCGGCAGAGGCCTGTAACCAGCAACGTGTAATGTGGCTTGGGCCAGTTGCTGCCAACCACCTGAACTGCCAAGGCAGCTGTGCCAATCCTAAAAACAGACCAAATCTCTGCATTACTTGTCACCTTCCACGGAATATTTTGTGTGCCCATTATTAAGCAGCAATTGAACTAGAGGTTGCAAGAGCCTTCTGGGTCATAGTTATTTATTATGAAAAGCAAGCAAATTACAAAACGTCCTTTGTAACACAGATTACCTGAAAATTAATGAGGTAACTGAAAAGCTAACTAAGATAATACAGTCACCCAATTTAGAAACATATTTTTTTTTTTTTTGTAAATAATTTAATGAAGCTTGCTGTGGACAGGAACACTGACATTTCTGCTTAAAATAACATGCTGGGAAACTGAGTGTAATTTACGGTTCTTCAGTGAAATCATCAGCCTCATTCTGCCGTTTTAGATAACATGCACCTGTTTAAGCAGATTTAAACCATAAGTTATTTTCTTGCAAAAACCTTACTAAGTCGACTGATATGATAATTTTGAGAGTAAGGGTTGCAGCATGTTAATTTTACTCATATTTTATC
This sequence comes from Agapornis roseicollis, assembly GCA_002631895.1. Lineage (NCBI taxonomy): Eukaryota > Metazoa > Chordata > Aves > Psittaciformes > Psittacidae > Agapornis > Agapornis roseicollis. The sequence goes on from NDXB01005323.1 coordinate 52,626, forward strand.
CGACAGGCTAAAATTCGGTTTCATTTTATGTGAACTAGATACTCTTCACACTACTTGTTAGGTGGAAAACGCCACCATCAACAACTGCGACAGGCTTAACGCTCCTGGCCTGCGCTCCTTGATCCTATCTTCCTCCTCAACCTTGGTCTCCCCACTCAGACCCTTCCCCAGACGTCAGCCTGACAGCCCCTGCCGCCATGGCCCCCTCCAACAGGCGCTCCTCCGGGACACCGAGGCACGCCCCCCTCACGGCGGCGGCGGGCAGCGCACTCGCCCCCGCGGCCAGGCCCATGCCCGCAGCGTGACGGCCCGCGAAGGTGACATCAGGGCAAGCTCGCACCGGGACCGCGCCGGCCTGGCCAAGGGGGATTATGGCGAGGGTCATCCGGGGGCCGCAAGGGCGAGCCGGCCCGGGCAGCACCTGTGCAGGGAAGGCAGGTCGTCGCAGTCGGAAGTGGGGTCACTGGTGTTGGGGATGACGCCGATGATGGTGCTCCTCAGCGAAGTGCCCTTGAGGAGCCGGCTGCGCACCAGCTGCATGTTGCGCGGCGAGTCCACGCTGGTCCGCATGGTCGAGCCAGGCAGCAGCACGCCCTCATGGGTGAGCAGCAGCGGCAGGCGGCTGGGGATCTGGATGGCACTGCCCGCCGCCATAGCGGCTCGCTCCGCTCCCGGGCGCACACTGGCGAGACAGGGCAGCCTCAGCTCCGCCCCGCTACGGGCGCCGGGACGGAACAGTCCGCTCTGCAGCCGCCCCGCCGCGGAGCTCCCGCACGGCGAGTCGTCCCCGATGAAGTCAGTTCTCGCCCATTGTTTTAAAAGACAAGGCCCGCTGTGGGTCAGGGCCCAGCCGGGCCCCGCGCCCCGAACGGCGGCATGGCTCGGAGTCTGACAGAGGAGAGGCAGAATGTGACAGTTTCCAAGTGAAAAGCATTTTGTGCTTGTTTTACAAAAGCCTGCTCTTCTGGGTCCGTATTCACAGGCAAAGGTTTTAGAGCCCTGTTTCACTAAGCAGAAGTCAGTGTAGGGACTCTTCAGAATGCTCCGGGCAGCCCAGCACAGGAAGACATGTAAGACAAGAAGATGCAGGAGACCCCACTTGCAGTCCCGTGTCCAGCTCTGGGGCCCCCAGCACATGAGGACGTGGAGCTGCTCAAGCAAGCCCAGAAGAGGCCATGAAGATGATCAGAGGGCTGGAGCACCTCTGCTCTGGAAACAAGCTGAGAGAGCTGGGCTTCTTCAGCCTGGAGAAGAGAAGGCTCCTCCAGAGAGACCTGAGAGCAGCTCCAGTGCCTGAAGGGGCTGACAAGAACACTGGAGAGATTTTCACAAGGGCCTATAGTGACAGGACAAGGGGGAATCACTTTAACCTGATAGAAGGGAGACTGAGATTAGACATTAGGTAGTGAGGTAGTGGCATTGGTTGCACAGAGAAGCTCCATCCCTGGCAATGTTCAAGGCCAGGCTGGGTGGAGCTTGGAGCAGCCTGCTCTAGTGGAAGGTGTCCCTGTCCATGGCAGGGGTTGGAACGGGATGAGCTTTAAGGTCCCTTCCAATCCATACCGGCCTGTGATTTTATAACGTCTCTTCTGCAGGGCAGGGGCCCAAAAGCCTGAGCCTTCCCCAGGGGCTGGGGTGCAGTGAAGATCAAAGCACCCAGTGGTGCTCCTCTTGCCCAGGCTAGCCCAGATGCCTGCAGAGGAGGGACAGAGGCCCTGGAGCCTCAGCATTACTGGGGGAGTCCTACTGTAGTACAGCTATTTTCAGCAGGCCTGGAGGGATTAGCCCAGGTCACAGCTCACTGTGATCAGTAACATTCCTTTGCCTAGTCCTGCTAAAGCAAGTCCAGGGGAAAGGGCTCCACCACTTAGGCCCTATGGAGAGTTCAGATGAAAAAGCAGCTTTTAGAAACTTTCCTTTCAGCCCCTCTGGTGAAAAGAGGTGCAATATCAAAATTGCATAATAGAATGAGACACATTAGCCAATCCCTTGTTAATCAGTGACTTGCACGATATGTTTTGAACAAAGGTAATCCTGTACAGAGGGGAAATCTCAGTAGCAACAAAAATGACAATTTGAAATGCACAAGTGTAGCTACAGTAAAGTAATAGCTTAACTGTTCAGTTTATTAACACTTTAATCTGTTGGCCTACTGGAGAACACAAGGTATCAGGATGTACAGAAATACTAACAATGTATTTAAATGCAAAAATTTTAAGAAGATATTACAAATATCTTCTAATGATATTAGAAAAGTAGAGTTAAACATCATCTAAGGCAGCCACCTCATGCACCTTAGAAAGAAGCTGGAATTTAATATACTATTCAGCATGATGCTTAAGAAACATTAACACAAAAGGACACATAACAGGAATATGGAAAGTGTTCTGTCAACTTTCTGATGTTAAATGTAATTACTCAGTAAACGTATGTTTAACACTCACAAATGTTTTAGTGTCTCTAATCATATTAGTTTGTGATATGAACACAAACCAAACCTAAACTTTTAACATTTGCTCAATACATTTATTGATTTCTTATTTTCAGTCTGAATTTTTTCCTATTCCTATGAATGCAATGCTTTCCAAACTTTCAGCACTGCTAGATGTTGTAGAAGAGCTTCAAAATTTATTAGGATATGAGGGTTGGGAAGATTTGACAGATAATACATGCTAACTAGTTTTCCTTTAAGAAAACTGATAGCTTCTTTCTTTTTCTTAATCTACTTCGTGTTTCTGGAAATTTACATTGTCAGGTACTAAAAGCTTTCAATTGAAACAGATTGTACACCTGCTGTATATCTACCTATATTCATTTGAAGTACATTCTTATTATTTGGCACCCACTGTTATTATTTGGAAAAGATATTATCATTACTTTAAAGAGGAAGTAATTTTTGTACAAAGACAGAAAATACAGTTATAGCAAATATCATTCTTACAGATGCATAGGAATTTTAAACCATTTTGCATTTTGTTTGGTTTAACTAAGACTGTGCCATCTCTGATGTGCTTCAGGTTTTAGAGCTGCTAGATCCCTAACTAGCTCTTATTAATCCCAACGTGATGGATTTATTTTTACCTACTAGACATCAATTATTAGTACTAGTTACTAATGCTAGGGAAGAGCCATAGGGTGGAGGTCTGAGCAACATTGGCAGCATGCTGGAGGCATAGGGCAGTGACAGAGAGCTCCCAGGGAAGGGGTGCCTGGGATAGACTAGCAGCTGAACTGGGGTGGCTTGCAGATGCGCCACAGTGCAGTCTCCAGTGCACCACCTTCCCCTTTTCAGGGCCATCCCTCACCCCATCACAACTGCCCCTGTCCCAGCATGCTGTCTGCTCCACTGTTTGTTTCACATTGCCCAGGACATTCCTGGTTGCAAGGACACCCAGTCCCAGCTCACCTTCTCCGTGGTTGTGGTCACAGTTCTGATCTCAGGGCAATGCTTCATTGTCCCAAATAAGACCCAGCACAGCCATCGCAAGCTGCACCTCCCCTGCTTGACTATACCATACTGGATGTAGAAGGACCATTGCCATCAACCCCAATAGCTGCACCAGAGGCTTTCTGTCCCCAGCCTCCCAAAACTCAGCAGTGGTCCCATAGTCAGGAACAGGAATATGGCAGTGTTCATCCCATGGTCAGGAACAAGAGCCATCACCACCAGCCCCCTTCAGGGACAGTGGGCCCTGGCTCCTGAGAGCAGCTTGCCAAAAAAAAAAGAGAGAAGCCCTGGGGTGCACAGAAAGGAAAAAGGATTAGTTTTAAGGGGAAAAGAACAAAGTGCGAGCTATGGGGTATAATGAGAATAAAAATGCTAGAGGATGATTAGGGCAAACTGATGACTTTTTGAGGCACAATCAAAAGCAGAAAGCCCAGTGGCATGCAGCATCCTTATCTCCCCACACCACCAACACAGGCCTCAGCCCTCTGCCCCCAACACAGTAGAGGCATGTCAGGGTGCTGTAGGCAAAGTCGGGAGCAGCCCAGGGACCTCATTCAGCACTGGCAAGGCCTGGCTGCCCCTAGGGTAATGGAAAATGCCACCAACAGCCCAGAGAGTCCACAAATCCCCAACAGCGCTGTCAACAGTGCTGCTATAAACCATAAACTCTAGCTGAAAAACTGCAAATATCAGAACCCAAATGGTTGTTGGGGCTTTACAACTTGGATAAGATGGATTTTAAAAAACCTCTGCCCTGAGTGGTAAATGTGTAAACTGCAAATCCTGACTGATAAATACTGAATCCCACAAAATTAAGAAGAAAACCACAACACCTGAGTGAGAAAACCCCAGCAAGAAAGTCTAAACAAAAAACTGCTATAAGAAAACCTCCACACCCAGTTTTACACAGGAAAAACGAAAGCATGTGCAAGCAGGAAAACAGTAAAGAAAAGCCAAGATTTTTCTGCCCACAGCTTAAAACATTTCCCCTTCATTTCTGAGTGCAGCATAACCATAAGACACATCACAGACACTCTGCAGTTGCTGTTTATAAGCTGGGTTTTAGCCACAATTCAAATGTGACAATATGCAAGAAGCAGTACATAGAGATTCTGTGATTCTGTGAACTGTGCTAAGCTGTGCTTCAACGGAGCCTGCCTGGCACACAGCGAGCAGGAACTCTAGTGCAGTACGAACAGCCGTTTGCGTTACCCCGGCTATCCAGCAGGTGGTGCAGAGTGTCCAGAGTGAGGGTAAAATACTGCGGATGGGGAAATATTTATGATGTAAACTAGACTTGTTTTTAGCCCATTAACCACATTTCTAGTCCACAGCACTTCTTGTCCAAATTATACCTAATCACCCGGCTGTCTTCAGCCATTAGCAGATGGTACTCCTCAGGGAAACTGCAGCAGGGACAGACACTGCGATGTTACAAACGGCATGAAGAACACCTAACATAGAAGGGGGAAACAAGCAGTCCTCTCACCTATTCATTTTCTCTTTCGATACAGGCAGGAGAAGGAAAGCTAAGGCCTCTCAGACTCCTAAGACACCATCCACCACCATGCCCAAGAGCACTTGCCTACCCAGCATGCTGCCACCAGGAACATCCTTCTCACTGACCTGGGAGCAAGGAAGCTAGCCTGCACTCCAGCCCTTGACTCCCACATCCCACCTATGCTTCTCCACTTAGCACTGCCCCAGCCCTTCTCCCACAGACCAGGCATACAACATCCTCGGCACCTAAATTTTTGGTCTCCAGGCCATTAAGAAAGCAGCCTCTAAACCACCAAGTACGAGAGAGACTAAACTAAGGGGAAACAGACTGTAGCAGGATAACAAGAAAAGCCAGGTTTTGCATCACCTCCATAAACTGCCTAATGCACACAAGTAGCTCAAATTGAACAGACCCTGCTAGAAAGCCCTCTGGTTCAACCGTGTGCCTGAAGGGCTGAGTTAAGTGCAAGCTGCTGCTGCATAAGTGGAAGAGGAGCAGAAAGAGGCTGATGTAATGAAGACACCTCTTTACATAAACACATATCCAGCAGAAACTGGGCTATGTGCTGGTGTTCTGTTCATGAGTCAAGCTGTGCCTCATGACAGACTCATCTGGACACAGGCAAGCAAAAGGCACTGACAGTCTATGCAGCCCATGCACTGATGTGTGAGAAAGATGGTAACAGCAACTCCCAGGCTAACCTACTGTGGGCACCTGCCCTAACACCCAGGTACTAGGAGACTGATCTCTCTCTTCCTGACACTTCCCCCAGAAGCCTCTTCACTATCAATCATACTGCCCATATAACACCTTGGCTCAGTGATGCTTTTCCAGATCACATCCACAGCCCTGTGACCCAGCAACAAAAATCTTTGGAAAGGTGTTACACGTATCTGAACAAAGTAGATCATTCACTGCTTATCAACATCACTGAGCACCCACCAGGCCCTGCAGAAGGCCTGACAAAACACAAAGGAACGCCAAACCTTCAGATGGCAGAAGGAAAGGAATCAGAAAGGGGATAGGGAGGAGAAGAAAAGAAGGCTAAGAAGACAGAGGAATTAAAAGAGGTTTAAGGTGTCTTTGAGGAATGCTTGGAGGTCAGGAGGAGCTTTCAGGAAGGGTTTGTCAGAGTTTGAGGGCTGACGACAGCTTTAAGGCAGCATCTGATGGGTCCAGGACAGACTTTAGGGATATCTGGGATCTCTAAGGCCATTGCTCCATCACCCACACAGTGAAAAGTTTTTCCTGATGCTTCAGTTTGTGCTCATCACCTTGTCTTGTCACTGGGCACCACTGGGAAATGTCTGGCTTCATTTTCTTCGCACCCTCCTTTGAAGTGTTTATAGACATTGGTAAGATACTCTTCCTACCCTCCCAACCTGCGCCACCTTCTCTCCAGCCTGAACAGTCCCAGCACTCTCAGGCTTTTATGCAAGAGATACTTTATCCCTTCATCACTTCAGTGGCCCTTTACTGGACTCTCTCCAGTATGTTTGTGCCTGTCTTGCACTGGGGAGCCCAAAAGACCTCCTGCACTACTGACAAGAGCCCAGATACCCTTCCCAGCACAAACCTCCAGATTCCTTGACGCAGAGAAAAAGCCCCAGATAGCCTAAGTAAGCAAATGTCCTCCAAAGAACTGAAGAATGCACTAGAGATGCCAGCATAGTCTCATAGTCCCTGGAAAGGCCACCAAGACAAAAAAATATGACTCCACAGACCCCGTGATAGCTCTCAGAGCACTTTGGAGAATTGCCAGAAGCAATGGGTATAGCTGTAGAGAACACCCTCGAAGATATACAGCATTGATGGTGCCACCTCCCAGTATCTAAAGCACTAGGAACATCCACCTCCTGCAGATCCCAGTAGTGGCACTGAAGTGCTTACCCTAAATGAATTATAGTACAGTACTCATCAAGTAGCCCTAACAGGATTATCTCGTATTGATCAAACAGGTACTGTCCATCCTGTGATGTTTCTGACACCTGATTGTTCCAAGATGTGTAAATAAAAGGTCGGCAAACCTGGCTTCACTATTTTCATGATAAATTGCAAATCATAGGTTTAAAACCTCTGGCTAGAAACATTGGTGGTGGGCTTTTTCATAGAAAGAGACCAAGAAATGGCATAGAGTGAGAAAGAATACAGAGCTAAAAATGCTGGGTAGAGTTCAGACTGAGTAACAAAGGGAAGGAGACTCAGTTTGTAGTGGAAACAAATCCTGCAGGGAAAAGCTGCAGGTATTCACTGGTGTGACACTGGTAATTCTGTGCATCATCTGCAGGCTTGCACTTTCCTAGAGAAAAAAATACACCAATTTTGATACAGACTGCATGTCACACTAACCAACTGAGGCTATTGGTCCTTCTCCAGCACTTTCTCTTTACTCCTGGTATTTATAAAGCTTTTAGAAAAGCTTTAATCTTTAACATTCTGCAAATGAATATGAAGTAGTCCCTGAGAAGTGAGCAAAAGCCACAGCATATCATCTAAAAATGATCAGAATTTTTTACTCTCCAAGGCAAATGGGTGACTGGGAAACACTGAATTTGTGACAGCTCTTGCAACAGCCTGCATCTACACTCTGTCACATGTTTCTGTCGCTGTGCATATGCAAAGAACCAGCACACACCACAGAGCTACTGACAGGTTTGCTATCAAATAACGTCTTAGCTTATAATTCTCTTCATAAATGGCATCCTTTTCCTCATATAACCACAACAGCTCACTTATCCTTTTTTTTTTTTTCCCACACCTCCTACTCCTTTTAAAATACAGTCGAAATGCAGCTGTGCTTTTTCAACAGCTAAGGCAAGACCCACTGTACTTACTGCCTTAGACCTGAGACACCATTTTGCTCCTCTGCATCAGCAGCATGTTTTCAAGAAAGAGGAGCAGTGTCTTCTCAAAGTCAGGGCAGAACTGCTTTTATTTAAACAAGGTAATTCCTCAGGCCATTACCAGAGCAGTTACACATGCCCATTCATCAGTTACAAGTCCCAGAACCATACACAGACATGGCTTTTAACTAATAAAAAGTTCTGGTCATCTTATTGTTCCTGCTGCAGTCACTGACACTTTCACACTGAAGGTCACACTACTTCACACATGTTGTAGTTTGAACCCAGCCAGGCAGCACGTTCACCCACTCAACCCCCCCCCCCCTTTCCT
>NDXB01005323.1:60845-96869 GCA_002631895.1 Agapornis roseicollis
TTTCCTTCCCACTCCCAGAGGAGTGAGAGGGAAGATGGGCCGAAGAACTGGTCAGATAACAACAGTCCAGTAACCAAGGTACAACACAAATCACTATCGCTATCACCAACAATATAACAATGACAAAGGAAACAAGGGAAGAGAGTACGATACCACCCGCCGAAAATGAGCCCAACCGGGAAGTTCCCCCTCCTTCTGCGTAACTCCCAGTTACCTCCTGGGCATGACGTGCTATGGTATGGAATACCTCTTTGGTCAGTTTGGGTTCTGTCCCTCCTTTCTCCCGGCCCCCCCTTCTCCCCAGCAGAGCATGAGGCTCACAAAGTCCTTGGTCAGGGCAAACATCGCTCAGCAACAACNGTTCTGTCCCTCCTTTCTCCCGGCCCCCTCTTCTCCCCAGCAGAGCATGAGGCTCACAAAGTCCTTGGTCAGAGCAAACATCGCTCAGCAGCAACCAAAAACATCGGCCTTATCAGCCTTGTTCCCGGGCTAAGTCAAAACACCAGCTACTAAAGAAGAAAAACTGACTGCAACTGCTGAACCCAGGACAACACACTACGATTTCCTTCATTAATCTCCCTTTGTTTCACTGTGACCTTATCTTAAGTGATGCAAGTACAAGCCTCAGCAATCCACAAGCTCTCCTTTCAGGCTCCAACAGCTCTGTCTTCTTCAGCCTATTTACCAGGTGAAGTTGAAGCAGTATCAGCAGGATAGAAGATCCCCTGTCATCGGTAGCAGCTCTATCAGGGCAGTCTCTTGCATCACCACAGCCTCTTTGGCGACACCTAAATTCTAAACAAGCTCTTTCAATATGGAAAGCACCTGAGCACTTTGAAAGACTAACCCTTACCAGTGGTGTCTCCTAGCCCAGCCGTACTGCCTTCTTGCACCCAAAGTGAGCTTGTTAGCATGCAGGGGCTTGCTGAGTAAAACTTATTAGTTGACCTATATAACAAATGCTCACCTTCATTCATCCTCTTAGACAAACAAAAACTGGATTTACAGACCTTACAACATTCACCTTACCTTACCATGATTCTACATAGCAGGTCAAATTATTTGTTGTCAATGGACAATTCCATGGAATTTCACAGTGGTTTGACCTATCTTTGTCTCAGGCTCAGCTTCCTTAATTCTGTCATTCCTATGGTAACTAACTCCAACCCCGACTCACCTTCCTTACAGCCTGTGATGAAAATGTATTCTTTTGGTAAGGCAGAAATCTCCCTCAGTGTCCTGGTTTAATTAAATTAGTGAGCAAATGTGAAAGAGAGAGGATCAAGCATCCACTGCTGCTGAGAAGAGCCATTACACCTGGCAAATACAAACCTCCTGGGCTGCAGAACAAACAGTACCTGGCGCTTTACCTGCAGATAGGTTTTAACATCTAGCTCTGCACACTGCCTGTTGGACTGGAATTATAGAGAACTACGGAGAGGCCAGCAACACTTAATACTGAATTAAGAGCTCTCCACTGTTTTCGATTAGTGTATTAGTCAGATAAGCTACAGTACCTTATAATCATTAAGAGGAGAGAAAAAAAAGTTGAGTATACAGTTGTCTAACATAACTGACAGCTTTGAACCAGGATGCTGAGGGAAAAGGCACAATCTAAACTTTACTGCCTATTCTGACTCACTCCCCAGCTTATTTTTTAGGCTGTTACCTTTTTTCATTCCGTTAGGAACTATTCCCGTAGCATGTAACTATTGCCAGACAACACTGATTTAAAACATTTTCAAAAGCTTTCAGGTGCTGACCAGTCTTCTAATAGCCACCATGTTCTGTAGGCAACTGAACAGCGTGTTGAAGATGTGGTACAGGCCTGGTAACAGAAATTTCATCCTAGTGTATTAGTTAAGAAATTCAGCCTTGTTTCTTTCAGCTTTCAGAATGAGCTCGTAGCCTCATGACAACCATGCATACTTTTGACTGAGATACTAATCCTAACATACAATTATAATTATAATATTCATATAATAGTTTCTGGGAAGTACAATGTTACCAGAAATGCCAAAGGACTTTGGCCTGACCTCACGAATTTTAAGTCAATAACCAAAATTGAATATAAATGCTGAAGTCCTGATATGCTCGTTAAAGGCAAAAGTTCAGACTTGAAGGCCAAAACTTATCCATAAGTCAGTGTTTCCCAGCTCAGCCACATGGCTCTGGAGGCCCATGCTTGCCACAAAACATTCAGGGATACACTTGCAGTGTATCTGAGTACAGCTGCCAAGGCAGACCTGCGAATACTAGCTCCTTGGCCATCCTCTAGTGTACAAACAGTATCAGCCTTAAAATGGCCTCCACTTAGTAGCACTGTTATTCTGGGAGGGAAGGAAAAATAGTATTATGCACTTCTCATAAATGTTAAAATAATCCCATAAATTTGAATAAAATTATTTTGTGTGTGTGTGTGAAATTGTCTGCAACACTCTGCCATGCATATTCTTCCTCTAAAGGATTATTTCAAAATTATGGACTCAGAAATGTTCAGCTGGATAGTTCTTGGGTGGTTGAGGTGCTCACTGAAGAATTTAAATGATGTAATAGCTATTGAACACCCCATTATATGGCTGCCTAATTAATGTGAATGATAGTTATGTCTCACTCACAGAGGATTATTTTACACGGAGGAAAATCTACTCAGTGCCACAGTAGCCATTTCAATAGTTTTTATAGGAGCGGTTGCATTATGGCTTCATTGAGTAGAAGGTAAGTAGCCGTCCTAAATAATGAAGATTGAAGGTTTAATAGTCCCAGTAAAGAATCCTGCAGGTTTTTTATTTCAAAAATTAGAGTTTGATTGCAAGCGTATGATAATGAGAGGGAAAAGAGCGTTGGCACGTGGAATCCTTCTGCAGCCCAGGCTCCTTGGGAACTTCCATTTCTTCTGTAATATATATTTCTTTCTGAAATTGGAAGAATAAGGATAGGAAAAAGAAAGAATAAATAAGCTTTTCTTTACTTTCCATGACAGTGCGTCCAAGTCCAAGCCTCTCCCTGTGGCAACATTTCAGTGGATAAGGATATACTGCATTGTGCCTGTTACATTTAGAAGGCTGACACAACTGGTACAATTGTATACAGTTGATCATGTACACACAAATAATGTGAAGAGCCCAGCTTAGACCCACTGATGATATGCAGACATAAGGCAGCCTTACAAACTTGTCACAGAGTTGTAGCTTATTGCAGCAACTCTCTTTTGTGAGGCAATAGTCAAAGGATTCAGCACTTCTGTTACAAGACCCTGTTTGCAAGGTTATATATCCAAGATTCTAACAGCTATAAAAATTCAAGTGAGATTTAAAACTTGGCATGAACACTCTCTCATGGGATCTAGTATTTTTTAAGCTAATCTCTGTACGAAAAGCTAGAAGTTTACTTGTTCCACTTGTTATTTTAGGTCTCTGTTGCTACATAATTCTCAATCTAGATTCTTATGTGCTTCCTTTCACAGTAGCCAAGTAATCTCTTCCCACAGCTGCATTTTCAGAATGGCAGTTCAGAGCTAGGACAATTGATTTGACATTTGTTTCTCCAAACAGCAGACTTCCAAGACAGGTTTTAAAAGAACTTCTGTTCCAAAGCAGACACTTTTTTTTTTTTTTTTAGCAATAAAGCTCCACATGTGTTTTAGCAAGTAAAAAGTGGCAACAACATTAACCTGAATTATGGTAACAATGACTACAAAACAGGCTGGCTGGAAGCACATTTGATTTGCAAACACAATCTCCAGATGCCTGCAAAAGATCCGATTTATCAAGCACGATCCAGGCAGGATTTGTTGTGGGTTTGTAGTTCCTTAAAGAGGTCTGTAGTGTTTATTTACTGCTACAGTTGGTGAGAGGTGCTACCTTGTGACATCTTTCAGAAAGGTGAGTATATCCCTTTAGAATAATCCACAGGATACAGAGAAAGCCACAGACCCTAGAAACTAGAGCTTAAAATCACCAATGAAATGGAACAGGATGAAACTGAATGTTAAACATAGGGAGGGGGGAAAAAAAGATCATAGGAACATGGGACAGCCTCAAGAGGAAACCTCAGGTAGCACCAAGGGGAAGCCCAGTGCACTCCAGCTGCAGGGACAATTTAGAAAGGATAAATGCAAGCCATAGAGGATGTAATCATATCAGCACAGCCTGTGGCCATTTAAAATGCTTCCCTCTGAGGGGGGCTTAAAAGTATCTCACTGAGGAATAAAGGCTAGTTCTACCTCTAGTTTCCACAGCCTTGCTGCTATTAGGGATTCTTTCTGTGTTATGACTCCCGGCCATACAGTAGCTGGGCTTACATGAACCCACTCTTTCCAAGCAGGTGCTCACACAACCCTCACCATGGATAACTGCTGCATGCAAATAACTCACCACTCATGTTAGTGGAAGAGTGGCACAAGTACAGGCAGAAGCAGTGGGACCATTAAATTTATGTTCACACCCCCTCATTCTCACAGGTCTGCCATGAAGGAGTCTGGATTAAGAACTAATAATTCATACAGACAGCCCCTTATAACCTCAGGTCAATATCTAGGGTGACAAAAAAAGAAAACCAAAGCCAAAACTTACTTATGTATGTCCACTGAAGTAAGTTAAATAAGTTACACACCTGATCCATATTTTAAATATTGCATTTACAGTGCAATACCTCCTATTTGCAATGACTTGCAACCAACAGTTTCAGGAGAGCACAGCATCAAGATAATTACCTTTGTTTCTGATTTGTTGTGCTGGTTGAGAGTTTTTTCTTAAGCAACAAAGTTGGGGTAATTATTTAGGATTACTTAGAAAACCCAAGGCTTACCCAGAGAACAATAACATCTTCTAGTTTTGAACAATGACTTACTTCTGTTTAAAGCAAAATGAGTTACTAATGTGAACAGATTGAGTAATCAAACTCACTTAGGCACATGAAGTATGCACTGTAACAACGTTCACTGTTTGGTGAAGTAATTAACCAGCTTTATTTTCTTTTAACTTCTGGCAGTCTACCTCATAGAACCATTCATTCCTGCTTTCACCCAGCTAGCATTTCCATGATGTATCATGAATTTTAGCTACTTTGCCAAATACATTGTTGGGGAGGGGAAAACAAAGAAAAACATCCTACAGCTATATGCAGCAGGCAATACTAGCACCTACACAGGCACCAAGCTTTGCTGGTACAGTCCATGCTCTGATCAAACACTGGTTTTGTAAAGGAAGACAAGGCATTTTCGGGGCTACACACTTAAGAAAATGTTTCAAATTACAGTTTTCTTCCCATGCAGCAGAACGGTTTGTAGCTTCAGGAAAACTACCTTAATAACTTGTGGCTTGGATCTGTGACTATTATTATTATTATTATACTAATAATTTATTACTATTGTCGTTGCTACTGTTTTTGTTGCAGCTAACGCAAAAATGCTATAGAAATCGCCTCGCCTCCTTCTATGCCCAGGTCAACGCGTTTTGCTCTGGTACCAGAAGATGGAGCCACATGCTCACAGTTTTAAAGTGATTCCTCCCCCCCCCCCCGTTTTCAGTTGAAAACCNCTGTTTTTGTTGCAGCTAACGCAAAAATGCTATAGAAATCGCCTCGCCTCCTTCTATGCCCAGGTCAACGCGTTTTGCTCTGGTACCAGAAGATGGAGCCACATGCTCACAGTTTTAAAGTGATTCCTCCCCCCCCCCCGTTGTCAGTGGAAAACCACCCATGGAGTAAACGGTGCCTAGAAACTGCTCCTTTACCTTACATGAACTTGCCTTTTTACTGTGTCTATCTGTACTACTAATCTGATGCACGTCTTATCCTATGTCAGCTGCCTGTCTCAGATATTTCCATAACAACTGTGTTTTCTAAATTGCCTACTGTGTCAAAATGAAATTAAAAGACAAAACAGAACCAAACTAAGCCAGGCACTTCCAATGACTAAAATATCACACTTTTCATTTCCTTCATGACTTTTAAAGGAAGTCATACATGTCCCAGAACCACCAACTTAAGACTCTCTACTCTCATCTTGTTGAACACCAGATAAAATAAAAATAAGACAGACAAAAAATAAGTGCTCAGATGAGAGAATAGGCTAGTTTTGTACCCTGTCAACCCTTCAGTGTTGCTGCAGTCACTCAGCAAACTGCAGGTCTGATGCAACTGAGGCATGCCTTCGCGTACTCCAGCAGTCCACAGCTGCCCAATGTGTCTGAGTGCCACAAGGTAGGGCACGATTGTTTCTTCTTGATCTGTTCAAGGCTAATAAACCCCCTGTTCTGCTTCAAAACCCACTTGCAAAAAACCTTTAAACACAAAGAAGCCCAGACAAAATCAAACCAAACACTACCAGAGCTGTTCCCCCCCAGGCCCTGCTCTGGGCAGCTCCCATGCGCTGCCCTGCAAATGCATCCAGGCTGTATCAATGGTAGTAGCAGCTGCTTTACAAGCTGGGCAGGCAAAGAGCATTGCTGACCCTCCCGCAGGTTCATGCTGAGGGCCAGTCAAGTCTGACAGCGAGCCTGCTAAACCCTGCCCCCTAACCAGCAGTGCAGTGCTTGTCTTACCACATACATACAATCATCTGTGTGATGCATTAAGATGAAAAAAGCCTTTGTAAAATATCATACATCTAAGGGGGAAGAGAAACTCTTTATTAAAGGTACTAAAGCCTATTAGGTCTTTTCTTTGTTGGCTACTTGCTCTGTCAGCCATACAAGCAGCCAGTTGCAGTGTCAGATCAAAGCAAGATAATGGCATTCCTAATAAAAGCAGCAGAGATCTTTCAGGTAAAAAATGTTTAGTGTTCAAGAACTCTGACAGGTCCTTTCATGTCCTTTCCTGACCTGCCAATGTCCTGCCAATGTACAGAACTGGTTTAAATACACAGACTTAATTACTCTTTTCACAATGCTTTCAGCCTGAACTCAGGCAGGTGACTAGATTTACTTTCATTCATTTCCTTAGTACAATGCTGTAACCTCTTTATACCAAACCACAACACTAAATGTCTCTCTAAAGGGACATTCAAAATGAAGCCAGCAAAACAGTCTAGCAAAGTGGTTCACCAAACAAACCATTTAGTTTTTACAAAATCTAAATACGGGACAAAGCATGCTGCCTCTGTGACCCTGAATGCGGCAATATGCTATCAACAGCAGATATTCATACATGGCCTCAACTCCCACCAGTCCTTGGACAACCACCATTTGATAGGGAAAACCAGAAGGCTGTGTGTGATGGAGGCCACAGTGGGTGAGACTGATGCAAGGGTCATCTTCTATGCAGAGTCTGTAGGCACCAATGAAAGGCTTCAGCACGTGAAACAACTAGAGTAATAGTTACTATTAACTCTCAGCTTCTATTTAAAAAACATGTACTTGCAAGCTTATCTCCATCAATTACTTAAAGGCACACTGAGTGACAAATCCAAAAAAAACATCATGCCAACCATTTCCCCTTCCCCTCCCCATTTATTTTATTGCTGTGGCCAAAAGCCCAGTTACAGCTTTGGCTACCAGCAATTTGAAGTATTGTCTCTACCACTTCCTATATGATTTTTGAACCATCACTTAAAACCTTGGATTTGCTTTCTTTGCTTGTAACATATCAACTGTGCTGAAAGTCCTCAGGGGAGCACTACATCTAGGGCTATGAAAGCACTCTGTGAAGGTCTAAGAGAGCTGTGGGTTGGGATGCTGACGCATGCCTTGATATTAAAAAGGGCTTTCATACTCTTGACATCCACAGTCTGGGTCCTCTGCAGAGCAGCCACAGCTGTAGCAGTGGTCCCAGTCAAACTGCAGGAGATGGAGACCTCTGAGCCATGCAACCAGTGCAGGCAGAAGTCAGCTGCACACCAGCCATACTTAATTCGAACCAGACTACAGACTCCACAAAGGACACCTGTGTACCACTTATAACTTAGAGGTATCCCAAATACATCACCTGCACTGCTCATGCTCTCTCCGCTCAGAGGAATTAAATTCCCAGGCAGAAATACAGGATTCCTATTGCAGATCTGCACTGAAATGACAGCATGCTGAGGAAACCTTCAGGAGGAAGTAGAAAAGGCCACACTGTTGATTGACTATTACGTCTGCAAGACGGACAAGAATTTGAACTCCTTTGTAAGGAGACCAAACATATCACTTAATAAAAACAAGGCATCCTACAATGAACCTCTATTTCCCATATTTATTCCTCTCTAAACACAGCAGTGCACAGATTATAGGAAATGGTTTTACATTTAACTTCAACCCCAAGTGGTAAAGAAACGGATTGTATCTCACAATGTAAATTTGCATGTACCATCATTTAATGGATGTTTTATACATGCTATGTACTACTGTGTTTTTATGGAAAGGCAAAAAAATTACTTGGGAATTTGTTTTTAATTAAGCAATAAGACTCAATGGGGTACTGCTATCATGCAATAAAACCACTCCTGGGGTGTTGTGAGGCATTTGGTCCAGATGAGTGCTCCAAATCACCCCCAGATTGTGATTAGATGATTACTCCCTGGAGTTAATATTAGATGGTTCTCTCTAGAGTTGTCTTATTGCTATTATAAAAAGTCTTCAACATGGGGAAACTAAGTAGCTTTTGTGCTTGAAGAAGATGAAGTTCGCAGTTTCGACAGTTGAGTGGCTGTCTGAGCTGTGTGGGTCCCATAGATCACTTATTTAGCATGCGTGAAAGATCATCTCAGTGCATTTCTTTGACCCAAACAGTTTTACAATTAAGCAGCTTTCTTTTTTCTAGGAGATGGAAGGATATAAAGAGCAAACAGCTCCAAAATAAAGCAATCCCAAGACAAGGCACTGAGGAATTTGGTACTGAGATATGTATTTCTGGCTTTATCTTTTTGTAGGGAATAATGAATCCTAATCATTATCATGCTAATTGTATTAATGAAGGCTAATGCATGCAGTAATGTAAGAGATTCTCCCAAGTTGGGTGCATGAGGAGGTACACAGCCTGAGGCATTCGTGAGGGCTCCCAAGCTAATGAATTCAAACAGCCCAAATGATACAGAGCCAAACTGCAGCACTTTCCCCTGCCTCCCCCCAACTGCTCTTCAGGGTTAAGGCTGGAGAAGAAATACTTCATTCTGAGAAAACATAAAAAAAGGAAAAATACAAAACAACCAGAAGACATAACCCAATGCTTCCTGCCTATTTCAGTACACCTGCAAGAGAAACCTGAGGAAAACATTAACTTTTGCAGGCCCATTCCACTCCCCAAAAAAACCCAGGATGGTAGGACATGCACATGGACAATTTTTGGTCAGCTTAACCTGAAGTACAGAGCAAAATCACAAAATCACAGAATCATAGAATAGTTGGGGTTAGAAAGGACCTTAAGATCATCCAGTTCCAACCCCTCTGCCATGGGCAGGGACACCTCACACTAAGCCATGTCACCCAAGGCTCTGTCCAACCTGGCCTTGAACAACACCAGGGATGGAGCAGTCACAACTTCCTTCCTCAACTCCTCCTTCAGGTGTCCCTCAACAGTCCACACACACCTCCCATTACTTAAAATCTCTCCAGTTTCTCAAGCAGACAACAATTTTCACACTTCATGACTGAAGGTGTGATCCTTCACACATCCTCTGCCCTAGCCTATGTCACATCTCACACCCTGCACAACCCAGGCAGCAATACACTCTGTTAAAGCCAATCAGTGTTTTCCACCTGTTAAGAAATTCCCATGGCTCCTCCTTCAGCTCAGCACCCCTCCATTTAAAGATCCAGCACTTCAATGGATGGGGATCCCAGCCAAGCTGAGATCTGCTCTCTTGTTTCCAGGAGATCAGCAGAACACCTTGAAGAAACCACACCAGCTTTCTATTTCTCTTGTACTTGAAGAACACAAAAGGAAACAAGGATTTCCTTTTTTACTTTTTTCCCCTTTCCCTTTCCCAGAGCTCTCTGCATTATGCACTTGATGCATAAAATTTCCTCAGGCAATCACAGCAGATGCCTTCCTACACAAAAGGCATTGATGTGGGGTGAGGCATGAGCCCCTTACAAAGAGATGATTTTTGCTTTCCGAGCAACACACACACACTCAGCTTGGGTTCCAAAAGAAAAGAGACCAAAGCATGTTCTTCACATAAATAGAAGCTATATCCATGGGCAAAGCAGGGCTTATGAATGAAACCCTTTCATGTGTCTTTGACTAATCAGTCAATCATAGGTGAACACATTTACATCTTTTCAAATTAACTAATGATTATCACACTCTTGTTCCTGGTGCTTTTTCCCCACTTTAATATTTGAAATGCCTAATCTACCTTAGTTTAGTGTTTGAAATAGCTAATTGCTCACCATGATTTATCTTGTACAATAAAAGCACATTCTGAATATGAGATCACTGTTTAAACAGAGCAGCAATAGTAGGAAAAGAATTCAGATAAAGAACATGCACAGAATGATGTTACTCTGGAAGGAAGGCTAAGCCCACAAGATGCAGTACTCTCTTCACATCATGCTGCAAAATGCTTTCAGCAGCTTTTCTTAGGCACACTTCTCTTTTCCACGTAAATTTCATGTGTTTTTCCTTTAATATTATACTCCTCTCTGCACATAATACCTGTACCTTCTCACAGTTCTGGCATTTCATCTTCTTACTCCACATCTGTCTCACTTTTCCCTTCCATATTTCAACTAGAACCTGCTCCCATTACTGGGAAACACTACTCAGAAATAACGGATTGGCAGCACGCCAATCCTACTGTTTGTTTGTCAGCACCTACTCACCTTTCCTGCTCCTCTGAAGAGAACAAAATTCTGAACTTTCTCTGCAGTATGTCTCTGTACTAGGCAGTTCTTGGGTGCTACCTGGAGACTCACAGAGACAGACCTACTTGATCAATCCACTCAGCAAACGAAGGTGAAACTCAAACTGCTAAGGGTGAAAGAAAGCATGGGTTAGTAACACAGACTGAAAAAACTGAGACTAAATAACTTGAAACATGGTGTGGTGCTCCAGAAGGCAGGAGAAAAGCTGTCAGTGTAGAAAGCAGGGGATGTGGGGGTTGTTCTGCACCACAAGGCAGTAGCATCTTCCCAGGCTGAGCACCAGAAGTCCAGCATGCCCTCCTGACGGCCACCACACTCCTGCACACTCTGTGCTTGACCCCACAGCATTAATCTGTGTAGCTGGTTTGCTCCTGGTTTTAAGTTTCAAGTTTTAGCACATCTCCTGCTCACAATATACTGTCACACCTAACAGTATGCAGTGATGACATCATATGTAAAGAACATTTCAGTGATGAAATACCCTGAGTATTTTATAGTTAAGAAGGGGGATATAAATGGAACTACATATTACATGCTGATCCAAAACGTAAATTAGAACTCATACCAAGCTTTGGATCAGATCTTCTAACCAGTTCTGTGATTACAGTTACAGACCACTGTGAATAGAACAAGCTATGAAAACCAAAATAGGCTTAGCAGGGAAACCCCAAACATTCCCCTTTCACCACTGCTATTTTTTGAATTTTGAAACTTAAGGAGGAACAAGCAAAGTACCTTAGACCTTGACAGCACTGATATCAACAGACAGCTGCTCAACACAAACACCAGCATACAGCCTGTAGATAAAATTGGTTTCAAACCCTTCTCATGGTGCAGATAACCACGTCTTTTTTACTGGGAACAATATCTCCCCTTCTTTCTTTTTCATAGAAGCCAACCTACAGCAAATATTTATTATGTATGTATACACATGTCCTGCATTCAGCAGTAGCAGTCATTTTTCTCCTTCTTAGTAGCTGGTGCAGTGCTGTGGTTTTGATTTTCAGCCTGGGAACAGTACTGATAACACCAATGGTTTTAGTTGTTGCTCAGTAATGTTTAGTCTGACCAAGGACTTTCTCAGTCTCATGCTCTGCCAGGGAGGAGGAGAAGCTGAGAGGAAGCAGAGACAGGACACCTGATCCAAGCTAGCCAAAGAGGTATTCCATACCATAGCACATCGTGCCCAGGATGTAACTGAAGGTTACCCGGAAGGACTAGTGCATGGTTGGGGGCTGGGTATTATCTGTCAGTGGGTGGTGATTGGTTGTATTCTCTCCCCTTGTTATTTCCCTTATCCTTATTATTATTGGTGTTAGCAGCAGTGATTTGTGTAATACCTTTGTTACTGGGCTGCTCTTATCTCAACCAGTGGGAGTTACATTCTTTCAATTCTCCTATCCATCCCTTTGGGAGCAGGGGCAGGGAGGAAGAAAGGGATGGGGGAGTAGACTGCATGGTTCTGACTTACGGCCTGGGCTTAAGCCATGACAACACAGCATTTAAATTTAGCCTCTGTTGTTTACCTGCTTTGTTGTTATTGGCTGTTCAAGACTTCGGTTCCAGCTGTACCTGAAGTCCATGCACAGCACTGCACGTATGTGACCTGCAGATCAGGGCTGAAGACCCGGGCAGGGAACACGAGGCACAGCAGAGCAAAGGCCGTTATGAAGCAAACTTGTAACTTTGGAGTCTGCAAGTGTGAGTGGTTTTGAGCTCCTTGCACATGACAGATTTTGTAACAAACACTGAGGATTCTGAGCTGGGACATGACCCTGTGGTGAGGCACACGGGGACATGAGTCAGGAGCTCTGGGGGATGTTCCTCGGCCTTCCAAGTGATTCACTCTGCACAAGAGCCTGTTGCTGGTGAAAACAATAGCGAATAACCCACTATTCTAATTTCAGTGATCAAGCTGCATGTGATAGTGTGTAACTCCCCAAGTTTCAATTTTACTCTCTGTGAGAAGGGCAGAAACCCTCACACTGTTATTAGAATTCCTGATGCACTTTGGGATCCTCAGAATAAAATGCTGCACACATGCAAAGCACAACAACGCTGTTGTATGTACAAAAGCACATCGATTGCATACTGCTTCCTTACACAAAAGGCAGAAGCAAAGTGGGTCTCAAGTTTGCTTCCACGAATAGTTTCATCATGCTGACAACCACTTTGCAGCCAGGTTCCCGGGAGTAGCTCAGGAAATGGGTAACTGCCTGTACATGGGCTGAGAAAAACCCCGAGGACACAACTACCCTCTGAAAGGCATTTGCCTGGAAGCCATTCTAAGGCATGGGAATCAGTGGTATTTTGGAAACTGACAGTCTGAAGTTGCAGTCTGTACTGAAAGAGCCAAGCAGGGCTCCGATTTCTGCACCATCAGACTTGGAAGCACCTCATTCCTAAAGCGCGCAAATGACACTGGTAGGGCTTCAGATATACAAATCAATCGTGGCAATTCTTGTATTTCTAAAATAGGCTGATGAGCTGAAACCCCCAGGAGCCAGATCTGACAGACACTCATCTCTTCATGCACACTGAGCTCTCACAGCGCACAGGACAGAGGTTATTCCTGCTTACAAGTAACCCACATAATGAACACATGTTGACTTATTCACTCATTAAGTAGTAAGAGTATTCCAAGCTCTGTTCAATAAAACCTCTATAGCTAAAAGCTGTCTTGTCCATTGATGAAATGCACCATGTAGTCAATTAGTTAAAACAGTTGTCTATCCTAAGATCACAGTAGGCACCTGACATCACAAACTGAATCTCAATATTGAGTTTTAGTCAAAATAATTTTATCAAATGCTTGGTTTTCAGTTTTTGTGGGGGTTTTTAGCATGCACTGAGCTCAGAATTTAACAGATGTTTTTGTTTCTGTTATAAACTAATCTTTTCCTGCAGGCTATTGTAGCAATTTTGCCACTAGAAGATAATAAAAAGCCATTTTCTCCCCTGCAGAGCTTACCTTTGGCTGACTCAGCTGAGCAGCTGCCATTTCTTTTACTTGCTTTGAAATTATTGCATCCCAGTTGGGCAAGATGTTTCTGCTAGTGAGAAACAAGTGGGTTTGGAGAAAATGCCAGAGGCAATAGATCAGATAAAGCCTCTTTACCTTGCTCTAGTTGGATTAAAAGCTGGTAATTTGGCCTGCAGCTTTTTCAAGTGATCCCTCAAATGTTTCACTTTTACAGCCAAAAAAAAAGAGCTCCTGACCCTGCCTATTGAATAGCTTTTAAGACTACCAGTTAAACTCCAAGACTGTTTCTCAATACAGCATTCAAACAAGGATGTAACAGCTTCCAAAACAAGCAAATAAAATATCAACAGAAAGTCAGGTCTCCAGTGCAACTGCTTAACACTGACTACGTGCATAGCATGTACCTCGAGACTTCACTCACCTCATGCAACCACTGCCTGAACACACCTCTGTTTTTGACTGGAGAGGGAGGAAGTAGAAACAACCTTCAAATCCCAGGCTGTTTGGCTAGCCCAATGCTATGTTTGGCCAACATGTAGTGATTAGTGACCAGGTGAGCATACTGAGAGACAAGAAGAATGAATCAGCTACACCTCAGTGGTAAGGACTGTGATTAGGACCACATGAGAGCAAATGCAGAATAATTTTAGCACATAAGAGAGAAAAAAAAACAATTTAAAAGTAATAATCTGTGGCTGGTTATATCTGAGTTATTCTGGTAGCTAAGAAAAACTGCTATATTAGTTCAGTGCTTTGTATATTTACAGTTAGCTTTATCTATGTTGAGGATTTATTCCTAAACTGGGCAGATGTCCCCAGAGCCAGAAGACTGCTTGCGAGGCAGCCAGGATGGAGACGGCTGGTGTCCAGGCTCAACACAAAACAGCTCGCAGTTGTGAGAGCTGGTCTGCAAAGGCTGTGCCCCCACTTCCCACACTAAAGCACTACCAATAACCTGGAACTTCCTGCTCCACCAGCAGCCTGCCTTCTGTGGTTTACTGAGCTCTGCTAACAGCCGTCTCTGTAACCCTCACCGTAAGCTGCCAGGGAGCTACACACTGCAATTAGCTCAGTCCATGCCCTCGTTTACCTGCTCATCTGACATGAAGTATTAAGAAATAAGGTCTTGTGGAAGCCCTCATGACTGCCAGAGCACCTCAGTACTGAAGCGCACCACGAGCTTCCCAGCCCACATTATTATTACCAAAGAAAACAAAAACCTGGGGAAAAAAACCCCACACATTTTAACACCTTTACAGGTCCATCAGTTACCATTAAAAATAGAAAACCCATTACGGAGAGTGGGCAAGCACCTCAATTACACATCAATACGGGCTCTGGGAGCTGGGGGGTGTTTAACAGAGCCAGGGGGCAGCCGCAGCAGGTGCTCAGGGACGCACATGGCCTTCGCCCACCTGCCCGGCTTCTCTCCCGACAGCGACGCACCGGAGGGGCAGTTCGCGGCCCATGGCACACTCAGGCACGGCAAGAGATGCCCTTGGAGCGGCCCCAAGTGGACACAAGCCCAGGCGTCGAGTAACGAGAGCCGGCCGGAAGGGGCTCACGCTAGCTGCGGACGCATCAGTCACCCGCACCGGGCAACGGCTCCCGACGCGAGAGGCGGCAGTTACACGCACCAACCCGGAGCCCAACGGCCCCCAGGCCACAGAGACCGCTCTTGGACACCCCCCTAGCGGCACCCCAGCAGCCCTTCACCGCCCGGTCCCGCTCCGCCATTGGCAGCCGCCGCGGAAGGGGGCGTGGCTCCCCGCGGTACACCCTTCCGGCGCCCATTGGCTGTCGGGTGCAGAGTGGGCGGGGCTTTGTAGCAGAGCTTGAGCTGACTGGGGCAGCACGGCCGGAGATTGCTCGCCAGAAGCCCCCCAAGGCACTTCCACGGAGGTACGGGGGCCACGGCGGGGCTCGGGGCTCGGGGCTCGGCGCGGCGGCAGGGAGGGTAGCTGGTGCAGAGGAGGAGAGTTGTGGAGGAACTCAGGCTTTACGGCCCCGGGCTGGTACGTCGGGAGGTGCCGGCCGTAGGGCAGCGAGCTGGCTGCCCTGCTCCGCCCGCTGTGGGGGACGGGTGGGGGAGGCCGTGTTCGCCGCTGGAGGGCCCGGCCCTCCGGGGCCCGCGGTGTACCCTGCCCGCCTGCATGTCTTTGTCCCGAGTACGGTGCTCTGCTCGCCGGGCAGCCGGTCTGCGGCACCCCGATGTCTGTGCGTGGCCTGAGCGCCAGGTAGAGCGCGGATTTACTGAGTTTTTTAGAAGGAACTCTTTTAAATTACCGAGTTTGATCACGCAGCAAAGCCGCAGGGACGATCCCGCTGCGGAGGTCTGAGAGACACACATCCCTTCTGGAAGAGTCGTGGGCTCTCAGGTTCTGGGAGAGACAGAAGTCATCTCTCCCATCGGTGGCACTCACCAGCGAGCCTGGGTATGTCATGTGTTATGGGCCCGTGCCCGGCCTGAGGATGTAACGGGTGGCCTCACTACATGCTGCTACGTGAGTCCCATCAGCTCCACAGCACGTTGATGCTGAGGAGCAGCAGTGGGGAGAAGGAAGTGCAGATGGAGCAGAGCAGTGCTGCACTGTCTGAGGATGGGTGAATGGACAGAAAGCAGGGCAGAAGGAAGGGGTGAGGCTCTTCCCTGAGTTTCAAGTTTTCCTTCCTTTTGTACAAGGCTGTTTGGACACCTCTGAGTCTGCACAAGAGCCACAACAGAGCTCAGGCTGTTTTGGGTAGCATCAGTTTGAGCTCCTCAAATGCCACTGCTCAGCTGTCCCCTCGCTGTGGTCCTGTGTGACATAAGTCCTGGGTGTGCTGAGCAACAGTGGCAATAAGCCCAGTAGCTTTGTTTGTCCATATCCCACTGGGACTGGTGGCATTTCTTAATCAAAGGCCAAATGTAACAGTCAGTCACAAAACATACATGTACTGAACTGCCTTCCTTGTGGGCACAGCTGGAAGAGAGTTGCCAGAGCCTGCACCCAGCAGCCCTGCAATTACAGCGTGCCAGGAAGGAGGGAGAGGCAAGCTGAAATCCGTTCTGGCAGCAAAAGGACAGGAACTGTTTTTTGTTGCTCTAAATGCCTGCTGTGGCTATAAGGTGGCTTCATCCTGCTTACTTGGTGAGGAAGAACTTATGCTGACCTTAACTCCAGGGGAGACTTCTCAGCTGGGCAAAGTAAAAGGAGGGAGTAATGAAGAGCTACAGAGAGCTGAGGTGCATGTCCTTCTCTGCTGGCAGACCTTGGCAGTCAGATATCAGTGCATGCCATTATGCCTGGACCATCCCTTGCATGTCGTATGCATTAGGTATGCAGTGGAGACCAAGACTGTCAGTTCTGTGTGACAGCAAGAGCAGAAGAATTGGGTAGAACAGCTCACTACATTGCTATGCCCAAGCCTTAGATACATACCGACTTGAAAAACATACCCCAGGCTCTCTGACCCAGGAGTTTCAGTTGAAATGCTTTGCCTGGCATGCATCAACATGGCTGCTTAGAATCACAAGTGAACAAGAGCTCATTGTCTTAAGACATGACTTGCTTACTTCTGGAGTGGACTTCCAAATAGTATTCTTTTTCCTCTGAATATTAGTCGCATTCATGGAGTTATGTATTCACTGCATAATACTGCAGAATTAGGGTTCTGCAGAACCAACAGATCTTGACAAGAAAAACAAACCCAAAACTTTGCCATGCCAGAAACTCCTGTGAAAAGTAGCACATTCATAAAGTACATCTTCACACCCTCATGTTAGCTCTGTAAGCTTCTGTTGCATGTGGCACATGTGCATATATATCTCTTGGTAATAAGCACTGTGACCCTGCTGACCTGACATGACAAACTTGAATAAACAGGAAAAGAAAAGAGATTAAAATTTGTATTCTTATTTTTACATCTTGCCAGTGCTGTTACACTGCTAGCCTTCCTCTTTGAAAATAAGCTCATGTTTCCTGGCTCTTTGCATGCACAATCTTTATATCTGACAAAAAGTTTTCATTACTATTGGCTTAGGTACAGTAGGATCCCTAGAAACGGAGTCAAGTCAACCACTGTACATGCTTGAGAGGTTGGACCATGCTTCTAAAATATATAAAGTAAAAGAAGCAGGCTGAGAGCTGGGGCTCCATAACCCAGAAATATGAGGAAGTGAGACTGGTGGGAACAGGATTAACTGCTTTGGTTTATCCCAATTGGTGTTGCTGCTGCCAAAAATTCTTGACAGTATTTTGTTGCATTCACAGTCCTTCCACACCAAACTTCCCAAGCTGTTTTTCTTTCAGTGTTTTCTTTTTCCTTTATTATTTTGTGTGCTCATCTTGGTCTTTCACTCAGAAGTTATTCATCCATGGATTTGTTTATCAGAAACCTCCCAAAACCACATGCCAAGATAGATGTGACTCTGGGTATACACAGTCAGAGAGTTTGGTGTTCAGCTGTAGAGCAGTTTGCCCTGCCTATTTGTTCTTCAGCCTATTTGTTTATTTAAAAGGGAGATAAAAAAAACAAAAACAAAAACAAAAACAAAAAAAAAAAAAAAAAAAAAAAAAAAAAAAAAACAAAACACCACATGGTGCATTGTTGTAATTCAGAATAGATTTGAATATATGTCCTGCAGCAGAGCAGCTCCCTTCCATGCTCAGGTCCACTTGGGCTGGCACATGGAGGACAGAGCCTTTCTCCTCTCCTGACAGCAGTGATAAATCCCTTTGCACAATTTCTGCATGTCCATACTGAGATCACAGGTTGGTTGAGGCATTTCTTCAGCTGCTGCTGCTGAGGGTGTCGGGCACCTGGATTCCCTCCGTCTGAGCATTGCAGTTCATTGTAAATTGCCCTTCACACTGAAGCATACCCATATGAGTGAATATGCCTAATGCTGTTGAACTCCATCAAATTCATTCTGGTGCTTCAAGACCCTGAGGATACACATCCTTCCAGAAGGAAGCTGGAGGCCTTGGGATCCTCCTTTTAGTTCAAGGGAGACCCCAAAGAAGAAGCCAGCTTTTCAGGAGCACTGGCCACTCAATACTTCTCTAGTGTTTTCTGTTTCTGCAAGGTCACTTTATTTAGGTCTCCCCAGGCTAAACCTGCATCTTAACTTTGTGTCTTTGTACCCTGGCCTGCTCTAGAGTAGGAAATTCTGGGAACTCGGAGGAATTAACAGGTCTGTCTGCCAGCTAGCTCAGGTGAGCGGTAAATGGCGTGCAGGAGCTTTGAGCAACGGCTCTGTGGTTTCCCTTCTAGCATACCAAAGGGGTGATTTGGGGTGAAGGGCAAGGCAAGAATGCAAATCATCATTGTTCTGAACATACAGGATCAGTCGTGTTGTCCTCCTCTCCTTCCCTTTCCCCTCCAACCTCCATGGCTCCAGGGACTCTGGACAAGACAGGGAAAACGGTGGGGAGCAGCTCTGTGTCAGTGATTCAATGAACTGCTAACAGGAGCCAGGGCGACACACATCCCTGTGACCTCGGAGCTGCCTCGTGGTGGCTGAGCTACCTCGCTGGAGGAGGAAATGACTCAGGCTCCCGTGGCCAGCCGGCCTCAGGGCAGCTCCCTTCAGTGCAGGAGGGACTAGGTGCAACAAAACCAGCAAGGAGCACTTTCCTTGCTGCAAACTACTGACAGCAACCGTCTGCTTTCACTGCAGAGGTACACTTATCTAGGCTTTTCTGTTAAAAGAGCCTCAGCAGGCTATTGACATCTGAGACTGTGTGAGAAGGGGGGTGCAGAGGTGTGGGACAGATGAACACGCTTCAGCAGAGACCAGGCTGTTTTAAGAATAACACGTCTTTCAAGTGGAAGCAACGGCAGCCCCGATATAACTGTGGTAAGGGAGGAAGGGCTTGGCTTGTGTGGGTTTATTCCCAGAGTGGGTGCTTGTCCCTTTTATTTTTCTTTTTTTCCCTTTTTGTCGTGCAGGGTGGAGCAGAGGGAACAAGTGATCCTGCACTGGTTTGTTCCTGCCTCAGCTGTGGCCCCAGACAGCACTGTGGGGTGTGTGTGCTTTAACTAATCCTTGAAAAAGTGGGTGTGCAGTCAAAACTTGGAGGCTTGTTCCCAAGACCATGGATCTCCTCCCTGAGCCTGCATCCAGCAGAGCATCAGTTAGCTCCCAGCACCAAGAGGGATAAAAGCAGGGGTCCTGGTGCTGTTCAGCTTATGTAGTACAGTGAGTACTTATGCCTGCATAAGAGCAGGTTCAGACCAAACAACTTTCTTTATGGGTGCACAGTTATGCTAGTAAAAAGCATAGCTGTGATGAAAGAGCTGGCTCTGCCTTTCAGGGGCTTCCACTACTGCAAATGAACCATCCCAGTATAGATCAGGGTGTTGCAAAGTGGTGACTTAAAGTCTGAAAATTTAACTGTAAAGGTAACAAACTAGTGAGGAGTGTTAAGGAGATTATCGTAGCCTCAGGTTGCTTTAGAAGCGTCTCATCTGTGCATGTATTCATCTTAGCCTCACCGTGGTGCAAATGTTTGCAGGTTCACCACTTCCCTCTTTGCTTTCCTCTCCTCAGAGCGAGCTGGAGATGGTGGACCATCTTGCAAACACTGAGATCAACAGCCAGCGCATTGCTGCTGTGGAGAACTGCTTTGGGGCTTCTGGACAGCCTTTAGCTGTGCCAGGAAGGGTCCTTCTAGGAGAAGGGATTTTAACCAAAGAATGCCGCAAGAAACCAAAACCTCGGATATTCTTCCTCTTCAATGACATACTTGTCTATGGCAGCATAGTCATCAACAAAAGGAAGTACAATTCCCAGCACATCATTCCCCTTGAAGATGTCACTTTGGAGACGCTGCCAGACACTATACAGATGAAGAACCGCTGGATGATTAAAACCTCCAAGAAGTCCTTTGTGGTTTCCGCAGCCTCCCTGACAGAGAGGAAGGAGTGGATCAGCCATCTGGAGGAGTGCATCAGGCACCTGCTGACAAAGATGGGCCGGCAGCCCTCCACAGAGCACGCGGCTCCCTGGATTCCGGACAAGGCAACGGATATCTGCATGCGCTGCACGCAGACCAAATTCTCCACGCTCACACGAAGGCACCACTGCCGCAAGTGTGGCTTTGTTGTCTGCGCAGACTGCTCCAGGCAGAGGTTCCTGATGCCCAGGCTGTCCCCCAAGCCCCTAAGGGTTTGCAACCTGTGCTACAGGCAGCTGCTGGCAGAAAAAAAGAAGGAGGCGGAGGCAGACTGCAGGCAGCAGGAGCCGATCTGCTCTGCCATCCCAGGCTATGAACCCTCCAGTGGTGATGACAGCGACAAGTCTGACGATGACAAAGCTGACCAGTGGCCAGCAGACACTGAGTTCTATACCTCACAAGTATCCTGGTCATCTTTCCATAGCTGACCTCCTAGGGAGTCAGTGGCATTTAGGCATTGTGAAGCCAACTTTTGGCCTCCAATGCACATCCTTGATGTTTTCCCTGGAAGCTGTGCCTAGGACAGTGGATCTTAGCCCCTGTGTGTGATGCCCGTGTGGGGAGCAGAAATGGGATTACCCCTCTGAGAATGTGTCTCATATGACACGAGTGAAGAGCACAAACTGGGCAGAGACCTGCAGATCAGGCTTGGTTGAGTGAGTTCAACCTTTGGTGCCTTAGTCTTCCTGTCTGTAAATACAGAGCAATAGTGACTTCTTTTCTTAAATGCTTTGAGATTGGCTCTTAGGAGAGAAAGGAGCAAGAAATCATAGAGTTAAACTTGCTTGCTAACAATGTGTTGCTCTGTCAGGGGTGTTCCAGCTGCTGCTCCCCCTGAGCACTACATGTATATCAGAGATGCCTAGTGCAAGCCTGCCAGCCCAAGGGGATAGCTGCTCATCACGGTAAGGTTGCACAGGCTTCCACTTCTACAATTGGGTCTCTCAACTTGGAAACACTAAGGGAATAGTGCTCCAAATGCAGGGAGCTCATGAAAGGCTCAGTGTGAGCAGCCTTAGTAAAGCACTGGAGCATCCAGAAATCTCATATGGAAGGAGGCCATTTTGATGGTACCAGGCCAGGAGGGAGAAAGGAAAGGGGAAGGGGATACGTAAAATTATGCAGAGGAGTGAGGAGAGGAGAGATTTACTGCAGTTGACTCAACTAAGTGCAGAGCCCTAGATATCAAAAATGGGCTGTTAATCTACGATTACCAGCAACCTAATGAACTCAAGCCTATCAGATAAAAGGGTAGGACAGGGAAGACTTGTTAAGTCTTGAAAAATCCAGGAAAATGCCCCAAATTAAGGTTCTATGAAGTACCACACCTCCACTTCCCTCCTGAGCAGCAGCCCAAGGCATTGCATGAGACTCACCTGTGGGCTCACCTAATGTCTGTCGGTCTCACAAATCCAAAGTTAAGGTCCTTTATGTAGTTCCAGGATTGGATCCCAATACTTTACAGTTCACTTGAATTCAACTTTAAAGTTCAAACTAAGTTAGAAATAAACCATGTTTATTCAAGTATTTTATCATACTATAGCGTGGGAGTAAAATCAGACAACAGCAATTGTTTTGCAGCAGATTTTCTACAAACTCATTATTACTTCGATTATATTTTTGTATTGTGTATTTTATGCTCTGGAAAAGGAACATGGCTGGGAGTGCACTGCCGGTGTTACGAACTGTTTCCTTACCATGACCTGTTCCAAACAGTGTATTGCCTGCCAGATGGCCAGACTTAGGGTTTTTTAAATTTTGATTCAAAGTAGTCACTTTTACTGTCTTTTGTAAACTGCCACTGTTCTATGAACTTGTATTGGTTGACTGTGTGTGAATAAAGATACAGCCAACAGGAAGAAAACAGAAAAATATGATAACAAATGTGTTGTTATTTAATAAGAGCCTTAAGGAGGAGCTGGGATTCAGGCCTGGCTGGCCATCCCTTAGCTGTGGGGTGAATTCAGTAGGTTTCTATTTACTGCTCCTGAGGTAAGCATGAGTGAAAAACAGAAAGCCAGGTCTGGTGCTTCCTTTCTATTTATACCATGTTATCATCTAACCTACTTTTCCCAAGTCTTTTGCAATCCCCTGCAGTAGTCTGTATTAACTGAAATGGTATTTTTCCGGTGGGGCCGCAGCTCAGAGTGGGTCAACAAACCTTATGACCTAAGCAGATGTTTTTAGGTTTTGAAGCAATAAGTACAGCGAGTTCTGTTTTTACCATCCCTCTCCAAGCTTAGTTCATAGCTCTCCGCAGCAGTGATTGTTTTTATAATGCCTCCCACCCACGAGAAGGGTGTACATGCTATGCAAACAGAAAATGACCTTAAAATAAACAGCCATTAGAATGGTTCAGAAGTCAAAAATAGCCCAGCTGCTGAATCCACATCCACAGCCAGTATTCCAGTTCTCTGCTCCTGAGGTAAAACTCCCAATTTCTTCCTAGTAACTGGCTCCAGA
The DNA here is from genome assembly GCA_002631895.1 of Agapornis roseicollis. Lineage (NCBI taxonomy): Eukaryota > Metazoa > Chordata > Aves > Psittaciformes > Psittacidae > Agapornis > Agapornis roseicollis. Next base: position 84,020 of record NDXB01005323.1, read on the forward strand.
AATATATTCCAGTTTTGAGCTACTTAGTTTTCTTACAGATCAGCTTTTCTTTATCTTATGTGTCCAAAGATCTTACTATTATCAGTCCCAAAAGAGCTATAAACTGGTTTTATCTACTAATGAAGGCCAGGCATGCCTCTAACAAATGCTTTCTTGTTGAGCAAGAGCTTTTCTTAATCACAGCAGGGAAGAAAACCCCAAAAAACCCAAACAAACAAACTCCACCAAAACCAATCAATTCTGGGTTTTTACTGTGCATGCTGTAGTTGATGGCCTTAGGGGAAACACACACACACCTTCCAGCAAATGGCATGTCCTCATTCCATGCAGGTGGCAATGGGGTATTGCACTGCAGCTGAGCAGGGAGACCTGGGGAGGCTGCCACGGATCAGAGAAGGCATCTTACTTGGAAACTCCAAGTAACATAGTGCCTTTTAAACTGTTAATGCATATGGTAAAAGGAGCCTGCCCAGGAAAGCATGGGGAAATTTAAACAAAGCCTCCCCCCGCCAACTTTCCTGTAGTTTATTAGCCGAGCTGGAGAGCTCAGCCCTCGGATCAGAGCCTGGGGCTCCTGGCTTCTGGCCTGCTGAACACATGGGTTTTGCATCATGGGCTCTGCTGTTAAAGCCCAGCCTGGAGTTTCCCAGCTTGATTCAATCTCCAGTGCATTAATGGGGCATTTTCTGATCGTTTGTGTTTTCTTTTTCTTTTTTGAGCTAAATAAACGCCTTACCAGGGATTCGTTGCAGTTTGCAAACCCATGTGGCTAGGAAGAGCGATAGTTTGAATGCTCACTTTGGAAAAACATGTGCAGGCTGAGGGTTTTGTAGGGTCACGTCCTCCTCCTGAAAGGCTCCCAAACATTGTGTGTGGGGATCAGCTGCCAGAAGGGGCTCCTTGCTCAGCCCCTGCTTGAAAGTGTCGGCCCAAAGGGCACTGCACTGTGCAGCATCCCACCATGCATACCAGCCTTGGCACTGCCCAACCCTGGCAGTGAAAAATGCTCCTTCTGCTCCCTTGAGCGAAAATGGGAGCCCAGGCACTCCTAGAAAAATAGCTCCTTTTTGAGCTGGGCACAGAGGAGCCCAGAGAGCTGTCAGGAACAAGATGGGCACTAGTGCACTGAACATGGAAAGCAAAACTTGCAGTGAGGCAGTCCTCTTCTGCTTGCCAAAGTCAATAGGAAGGTGAGGCAGATGATGGCATTGCTGTAGCAGCCAGTCACAAGAGCCAAAGGAAAGGTAATGGGAGATCTGTTCTATGAATGAACCATACAGAAAGGATGAAAGAGGTTTAATGGGACATGTGTGCTTCACCATCCCAAAGTGCCGCCAAGGCACATTACCTCTTTCAGAGCACAGTGCTGACTCAGCAATTCACAAGCTTTTGGAGGCAGTGGGGTGAACTGAGCCAACTTCTCCGTCAGAGTCTTGCTCCCAGTTACTCAAACACTCGGATTCTATCCAAGCAGAAGTTATGGCTCTGCCAAAGCCCATGGCCTCTCCCAGCTCACTACAGCTGCAAGGCAGTTTCCCATTTTCCTCAGCCTGGAATTTTTGGTTAGCAGGAGGAACTAAGGAGCACAGATGGTCCCATCTACTGCTGAGCTTTAAAGCGCTGTGTCATCAACAAAAAATACAGGCTTCTGTTTCTGACTCTGCTCCAGGCCATGGATCTTTAAGAAAGGTGTTTGCCGGAATAAGGTGTTACACAACTGTCACTGTCAAGGCGGGCACAATTTGGGAAAACAGGTCTGAGGAACCCTTGCCCAAGACTCAAGTGCTGGAGATGCTCTGCAGACCTGCTGGGGAGGACCAAGGTGCTCCAGGGAAGCATAGGTGCAACACACAGCCAGGCTTGCTCTATGCTACATATCCTAGGTAGGAGAATCCCCCCTGGTACCGTGCACACAGATGGGAAGGAGCCCCTTCTGCCCATGCAGTTAATAAAACCTCCAAACAGACACAGCAGCAGGTGCTGCAGTCCCAAGACAGCAGCTGGAGGCAATGGGGCAGCCAAGGAGGTGGTATCAAGTGCTGGCAAACACTGGCATTTGACTTAATTTCCAGTATGGCCTGGAAACGCAAATAAACCATAAGCATGTTTTCAGTAAAGCTCATATGGTTCATGGCCATAGCAAGTTACACAGCTGCCCAGCTAGTTGTCATAAGAAAGGCAGAGAAAAAGACAGAGGGAAGCCAGATAAGAAGGTTTGCTTTAGCAGAGCACTCTTGTGCCGCACCCTCTCTTACCTGATCAAACCTCCCTAGGGCAGAGCTGCTGGCAGCGATCCTGCTGCCAGGATACTGCTGCTCCATGCAGTAAGAGAATGCTGCGCCCTGTTTGAACTTTGTCTAGCCTCTCCAGTTTTGTCTTAAACTTGATCTGTTTTGGTGAGAAACATAGCTAAAAAAACCAAACCAGATTTGAGAAGGAAAATCATTAACATAAGCTGTGGCTGCCCCATCCCTGGCAGTGCTCAAGGCCAGGTTGGACAGGGCTTTGAGTAATCTGGTCTAGTGGAAGGTATCCTTGCCCATGGCAGAGGGTTAGAACTGGATGAGCTTTGAGGTCTGTGATTCTATGATTCTGTGAACTCAGGGCCAGACAGGTCTCTTTAACAGAGGAGTAATTAAAAAAGTCACACATTTTTATCAGAGGAGCTACACACAAGGTAAAATCAAACCCTTGGTGGTTTCATATACAAAGGATCTTCAAGAGACACCAAGTCCTCTCTGTGGATTTGCTCTCTCTCCTTTTGAAGCCCACAGGGGGAACCATGTCCCCTAACGCACATCACATCACAGTCCCACACAATCATCAACCCATGATGACCACCTTACAGCATACACCCCCCTGCTGTGACAAGGCAGCCTGGGCAAGTATTTGTGCCATGGTCCCCCTTGGCAGCCCCCCATAGCTGCATGTACACCATTGTGTTAACACCAGCTCTCCACTGTGCCAGAGCTGCAGACCCAGCCCTGGGCCAGGGAACACATGCAGGAGAGCAGCACTTGTGGGAACAACCTTTCCGGTTGTCTTCAAATAGCTTCAATGGCTCTGATACTGTGGTGGGAGCCAGCTAACTAACCCACAAACCAGAGCCACCAGCACCCAGATCACAGACAACTAGTTTCCATCAGAGTCTCTGGCTTGATGAGTGTTTGCAGCAAGTTTCAGGCAAACCAACCTCTAGCTCTTTCCAAAAAACAGTCTGGAGCGCACCTGTGACCAGTCTGTAAGGTCTGAAGTGAGGCATCTCCCCTGCATGAACCCAGGCACTGTGTGTGGCTTTTGTAGTACAAAGGTCTTTCATACGCTGCCTTAAGACCCTGCATGCCCTTCGCAGCCCAGCTCTGCTCCCCAGTGCACCCTGAGCAAGCACCTGGGCCCAGCCTTTGTGGCTGGGAACAGAGGAGCATGGGAACTGCCCCAGCATCTTCTTATCAGGGAGCCTGGCACCCCTCACACGAGTGTCTGCTCTGGGAGGAGAGGCTGTTTCTCACTGCCTTGGCCGGACCCAGCTGCTCTCCTGACACACTGCTCACACAGCTGACTTTACTGAATCACCCCGTGGAGCAGAGGGAGGAGGGATGCTGTGCATTAACCCTGCAAGAGCCTCTGCAGCAGAGCTTTCTGCTGTGGTTTAATGCAGGGGAGATGCCTTACCCCACAAACCTCAGAGACAGGCTAGTGTCAGTCACAATGTGGCGGGGGGGGGAGGGGGTGTGTGCTTTCAGGCTGCAGCCACATCTATTCATTCTACTAGTGCCACTTTCAAGGCAGATACAACACCCACAGCCAGCAGTCTGTGCTTTGTCCAAACAGGCACTGGGGACACCACACTCTTCAGCCATCTGCTTGCAAGGAAATCACCTTCACAATGAGATGTTGTTCCACAGAATCAGTGATGAATAGCTACGGCGTTCATTTGGGGAGAGGGACAAGAGGAAACTGTCACACTCGGCTATTTCAAGACTTCAGCAGTACCACTGCTGTCACTATAATACAGCAGCTAGAGCTACGTTACTTTCATAGAAACAAGGTTTGCAGTGCAGCTGGTGTAGCCCTCGAGCAAGGCAGCCCCTCTTAGCACACTCCAGAGCCCAAAGCACTTTGAACACCTTGGCAATCACCAAGCAGGGACCACTCAGCAGCTGACGCTCTGCCTCCTCATGGCCATGCCATAGTGAAAGCGCAGCACATGGCTGTGTCACAGAAGCGACTCTAAAGGATGCATTTGTTGGTTTAGACCTTACAAGTCAGAGACAGACTGATGAAAATAGAGTTACTCCTTCACATAGGTTCCCTGTTTCAGCACCCTCACCACTCAGGAGAGGCATTTGGGCAGTCTATGATGCACGGGGTGGAGCCCCCAGCATTGCAGCTCCTCCTCCCTTTGGGAGCTGGAGAAAGGGCCTATGTTGGAAGCAAGCTGAGGAGCTGATCCTCGCCCTAGCGCCAGCAATGCAGCTCCCCAGACACAAGCTGTCATAGACAGCTCCAGAACCAGACGCGTGGGGAGCACAGGGGGCTGACCACCTCCACTACTGCTCTGCTTCCCACTCAGCACCAGCTGAACTTTCTCTTACGTGCCTATGCTTCTCCAGCAGAGTGGGTCTCTCATGTCCTGCAGGCTGAGTTTCCCTGGAGTCAGCCACGCCAGTAGGGTGCAATGCTGAGACATCCCTCCAGGCTCAGCCAACCTTGCACCACAGGCGTTTCTGCAGCTGCAGGCTTGCTGGCTGCAGGGTTGGGAGGAACAGCAGGAGAGGGAAAGAGAAGAAGCTCTCTTATTTTATTATGGTTTTGGTTTGTTTGTTTTTTGTGGGTTTTTTTTTGGTTTTTTGTTTGTTTGTTTGTTTTTTTAATTACTTCTGTGAGAACACTTAAAACATTCAAAAAGAAAAACAGGAGGGACTTTTCAATCAGACCCACATCATCTTTCTGTGTAAAACAACTTTCCAATCTGCAGAACAAAGCAATAGCATGACTACATCTTAATACAACTTCCACTGTATGTGGGTGTGAATAAAGGAGACTTCCTTCTTTAAAAGTACTGCCTTGTGATTTGGATTCTGGTAGCATGGAGGCATTTTCTGATTAGCACAAGTAACAAAGACATTTGGTTTAATTTTTAAGTTGATATTGCAGTTCTGAGAACATGAAATAGCTGATTGCAGCTGATGGACTGCAAGAGGTTCAGGTTTCTTACCTTTGCTTAATCAATTGCTTGTACATTGGAAAGCACCCAGAGAGGAAGGGTCCACTCCTGAGCAGGATGAAAGGCACAAAGGCAAACGGGCAGCTCTTCCTGTGTCACAGGAAACCCCTTCTGCACAACACAAAGTGTGCCGTGCTGTTCTCAGAATGTGATTGCTTTGGCAGCACATATGTCCTATTTTTACTTGTGGTAGCACCTATGTTAGCACAACACTGCAGAAACTGTGTGCTGAGTGTTATTGGGGTAACATGAAAGCAGTCTTACAAACCAGAGCCAGAGGTCACCTACCCCAAAATCACAAGGGATGGCATGCAAGAGGCACCCACACGGCACCCACTTCCACTGCTTTAGTCTGTGTCAGCCCATGGTGAGAAACTTCTCAAGGTCAGGCTTGATTCTGGACCAGTGTGTTTGTTAGTGTTTGCTGCCATCAATCTAACTAATCACTTTCTGAGCACACCTTTGGTTTGGTACTGAGACCATCCTGTGCCAACGAGCTCCTCAATTCCCTGTTACATCCTGTGAACAAGCACTTTCCTGAACCGCTGCCTGTTTCGTTGGTGCACCCTGCCTTCAGTACCATAGTAACTCTTCCTCCATATTCATCTCTGTGCCATTCACAGCCACCAGCAGAGCTCTTCCCATTAGTGCTTTTTCCAGGTTGAAGTTTTAAACCAGCCCACCTCTCTTTACACAGATGTCTTCCCATACATTGTTATCCTTCTCTGTATTTTTTGTAGCTCTGTAACACCTTTTTGGTTCCAAAAGGACTAACCAGAGAGGATGGAGCAGGCTATGCAGGCTATACAGGCTATTCAATACGCAGCTGTTCAATTCAGTGACCTAACAATATTTACTGCTGCCTTCTCGGGTTTCTTCCCCACCCAGCCTAACCTTCTCATTGCCTTCCGAGCTGCTGCTGAGCACTGAACATGTATTGCCAGAAATCTGTCCACAGTGACTTCTAGCTCTCCCCAGATAGGAAATATGTCACACAGAGACCAGCACTGTGACCATCTGAGTAGGGTTATCTTTCTTCTGGTGGCATTTACCTATCTGACACCTACTCTTCTGCTGACCACTGGTACACATTGATGCTGGGAGCTGATGGCAAGCACTGCAGTGCTGCAGGCCAGGGTTTCACTGCCTGGAAAGGCATCGAAACCTTGCAGTTAAAGTAGAGCACCCACTCTGTTCCTTGACACATCAGCACTGCGCAGTATGACCCTGTTCTCCTTTGCCACCAGTGCACACCAATACAATACTATAATCACAACATAGCAGCAGCAGCACAGAAATGGGGGGATTGGGGGTGGGAGGGTGGTGTGTGTGTGTGTGTGTCTTCATTTAAGCACAGCAGTGCCTGGGCTTAACTCAGCTGTACTGGGGCTGCATCCTCCAGGTAAGGGTTAAGGGGTGGTGAAGGCCACGTGCACGATGGAAACTGGAAACTGCAAAGCACAACAGCCACTTTGTTGAACACTCATATTTGAGGTTCCCAAAGATGTGCCAAGGCTAACCAAAAGACATGGGACAGCTTTGAAGCTGGCTCAGTTGCTGGGGTGTGAGCAGCCAGCAGCTGATTGATTTCCTGATTGCTATCTAAGGACATCACCCAATTTTGGCTTATTGAATAATGAGACAGTACAGTTAAATTATGTACAGTAGAAACACATACCTTTGTTGCAAGGCTGCATGAAGCCTTAATTAGTTAGTATCAGCAGAGCACTTGGAAGACATAAAGCACTACAAGAGTACTCCTTATTATCCTTGTTGCTCCTTATCATTAGCAGCACAACATGAAGCCTGATCTTCACCCTCTACTCATAGGGTTGTGCTGCCACTGTTGTCAGCAACTCTAGTCCTGCAGGGCTGGGCTGAGGATATGAAAGCCCAAAAGTAGGATTAGGTTCAGCAAAGGCTCCTGCAGAGTTAAACTTCAGAGACAGCAGAAAGCCTCAACTATGCAGGCGGCTGCCAGGCTAAGGGAGGCTGCTCACTGTGGTTATGGAACAGATATTTTATACACAGATTCCTGGAGAGAATGGCTGGGAAAAAAGCAAGCAAGCCCCTTTTTATGGAAACCAACCAAATCAGAACCAAAAGCCTGCCTTACCAGCACATTATTTAGCCTTTTATTACTGATTTTTGTTCCTGCATAAGCAACTAATAAACTACAGTTTGTCAAAAGTCTGATGCATGAACTTCAACTCACAGACAGGCAAAGAGCAGGCTGCTGATACTCCAGCAAGTCTTGCACTATATCACAGTATTTGCTGAACTACTTTGCCTTGTCCCCTGCTTTCTTGAGGCACTTGCTCTTGCACTCCTTCTCCCTCAAGCCCAAATATTACATTCAGCTATTATGTCATTCATATCCTTCATGGCAGTAAAAGAGAGAAAGCTTTTAATTTAGGATTTTGAAAATCTGGTTAGGTAGGGCTTAAAATTAACCTGGAATGGCAAGGAGGAAAAGTTAGATGGCCTCTTCATTTTGGGCTGAAAATCCTAAGAGAACTTTGAATAAACGCAGGTGGCAGTCAGAAGTCAGAGGCTGTCTTGGCATCGTTTCTGCTTGCAGAAGACTTCCATTAGTACCAAGCAGAATTGCCTGCCAGAGAGAGGAAAGAAATCCACAGGAACTATCAATCACACAGTTTGCTGGGTGAACCCAAAAACTCACATTCATACACATATCAGAAGAAGGAGCTTACCTACAGCTGTGGACAAAGGATAGGCTTCAACCATTTCAAATTCCACTTCAGCAGGAGACATGAATTCCGCCCAGCCATGAGGGAATGCTGTTGCTTAGAATGGAATAGCCAAGGCTAAACACACACTGGCCCCAGCTCCAGGATCTATTTTGCTGGGAACCCTCCTCATTCTGTAAGTGTTCAGGGGCTGATTCTGGCTCAGCTGTTATTTTGTTGTAACACCACAGAATCACAGAATTACCAGGTTAGAAGGGACCTCTAAGATCATCAAGTCCAACCCATGCCCTACACCTCAACTAAACCAACATCTCAATACAAGTTGTCACTCAGGATGCTGCAGTGGGGCAAAGGGAAAACAAGACCTTCAAAGCTATTGTTTTGTCAGATCAGTCTTGACCCCAGGTTACAAAGACTATTCATCATGTCTTATTGACTGATACACCAATAACAAGCCCTTCCCGCTGTCCTCAGATTACATGTACTAGGAAATATCTGAGAGTACACTACTCCAAAGCAACATGTCAGAGCACAGGAAAGATTTAATTTCACCCTAAATCACTCCTTCCCACTCAGCCTGAGGCTGACAAGGAAATAAGGAATGCTAACTATTTGCATCCCTGTCAGACAATCCTATGTGAGGTCTAGTTAGTTAAGATCAAACACCAGTGTTGATCCTTCATTCCCCTGCAGCAAAACAAACAGCTACATTCACAACTTAGCAGTTTGGTCAACCCAGTGCTGCTAACCTCTACTCACATTCATGACATTCGTCCTCCTTCGACACCCATGTGCTGACTGCAGGGTCAGAGAGTGGTTAGCTGCCGTGTAACAGTGATAGCACACTGCTGTAACACACTGTTTTCTACTGGCAGATTACAGTATTTAATGAAAAGTGCATCCAGGATGGAGATGGGACATTACTTAAGTCCCCCAGCAAACAAGCAGAAGGTGATACCTCTTCTGAGGCCCCCCATGCTGACAGCGGAAGGGTTGTCTTTGCTGAAAGATTAGCAGCGACACCAGATGAAATTAGACTGGTTTAGGGAATTGCAAAGGTACAGATGTCTTTACCAAATGTTGAAAGCTGTAATGTTCACGTTTCTCTAAATCCTTTCTGCTGAAGACTCATCCAAAGAAATGAATGCCTTCGTTTTTGCAGACTTCAGAATAATTTTATATATTTATCTCTTTGGCTCTTCTGAAATTCATAGATCACACTTAATGAGACGTATTAGCACACACTTACTGCAATTACATGATGAATGTTTGATTTCTGGCTTACAGCCTGACAAATACATAGATTTCTGTGATCTCTAGAAAGGTAAAGATGAAACCTCGTGTTTTAATTAGGGGCTAATAGCTTTAGTTCACTGCAATGCAAAGGCCTTTGAGTTTTTAAAAGCTTTCCAACCCAGCTGAAAGTCTGCTATTCAATTAGTCTGGAGTTATACATCAGCTGGTCAAGCAGTGACAGCCTTTCTAAGAAGCTACTGCTTTCTCTGTAAGAGCTTTCACTCTGGGGAAAAACGTATTGCTTTTACATCCTCTGACTGCATTGGTGCTGCTAAACTGCTGGCAAACTCAGCAGGTCCTATTACTGCAGCCAGGCAGGGTCAAACCCTTGACTCTACCCTTGAGTCTACCACTAGTGAGCACTACTGGAGCTGCTGCAAGGAAAATATGGGAAGAAATTAATTTCCACATGAATCTGCATAGTTTGTAACAGAAATACTAAGATTGGGGAAAAATATGTATGACTGGAATTATGTGTATGTGAAAGCACCAGAACAAGTAAAAGAGGCCTACATAGCAAGAAATGTTGTTTCATCAATGCATGAATGTGCTGCTGTGCTCAAGCCCCAGAGGCTCCACACTGATGAGACCACAGGATGCAGCTCCTGGACAGAAGACCCTGCACTGATGGCGGGACAGTGGCAGGGGTTGCAACCATCATATATGCCAATCCTCCTTCTGATAGCCATAGAAGGGGGCTGGACCTAGGTGATACAAGGTCCTTTCCAACCCAAACCATGCTTTGATTCTGTGATATCCTAAAGGATATAAAAGATTCATCCAAAAAGTCAGTTCATCATTGACAACCAAGAATTGTTGGCTTGCCAACTCGACTGTGGTCCATCAGTCTTTGCAAACTGGCTGCTGATCAGCTCACAAAACCCACTTGTCCTTCAGTAATCATCACCCTTCCCATTCTCTCCCCTATCCCGATGCAGGGGCAGCAAGTGAGCGACTGCTGGGGCTGGGCTGACAGATGGTGTTAAACCAGGGCAGCAGGAATGTGTACAAACTCCAGTCTAGTCTGTAGCTGGGCTGTTATTTATAATCTAATAAAAAAAAATCATTGAAGATACAAACTGAATGGAGTAAGAGCAAAGAAAGAAGTTCACCCTGCTTTTCCTGGAAAAGGATAACTGTTATCTATACAGTGAGGCAGCCTTTATAGGCTGAACTTGAGAAACGATCTACTTGCCACTAGATGGCACATCTCAATTGCTGACCTATGTGTGAATTCAGGGCTGCTTTTTTTAATTAAGAAAAAGATACTCCCTCTCTTTACTAACATTACACTGTATAATCGTGCTTACTTTCTATTTTGAAATCAGACAGCTTAAAAAAAAACCACAAAAACAAACCAAACAAACAAACATAAAAAACAGAGGAAAAAAAAGGAATTTTAAGCTAAAAATAAACCATCTGCCAGTGCAAACATAGCTTGATCCTGCCACATCTACAACCAAACTTGGTTAATAACCAGCATCACAGATGGTTTCTCTATATAAATATGTACATCTCCCCATGACGGCTCTTTCAGCATCCTCCTGAAGCTGCTGGCGCCACAGTACCTGGGTTCCTTGGTGATCACTGTGCCTTGCACACTCAGCTGGAGAGGTCTCAGAAGATTTTACCACTGCCTGTGGCCTTTTCCAACACCAAGCAGGTATGTAGCAGTGGACAGCTGTGTCTCTACCAAAGAACAGCAATGGACAGGTATTATTACATTCTCATGCAGCCTGTCTTCTCCTCACATGACCAGATCTGCTGAAGGATTCTTCCAACTTGACCAAACACCCACAGAAGGCTACATACCAAATACCACAGTGACCTCCATACAGTAGCTCTGTAGTTAGAGTCACAAAGGTGGAATTTGATCTTTCTGCCGCATTCAACAGTATGAACTGTCATAAATTACATACAAACCATAAAACCATTGTGTGGTGCCATGCTCATTCTCCCTCAGTAGTTATGTACCAGAAGTGGTTATTTCCCAATTCTTCTTACCCAGGCTCTCTTGAGCTGGATTCTGTTGTTCTTCTCTTACCAGCAGTGAAATGTGTTTCAGACCAAATCACAAACCTATTGCTACCACTTCGAAAATACGTATCTGTCACCCTCCAGGAAGTTTCATGAGCATCAAACCTCTTAAATAATGATACAGAGAACAAACTTAATTCATTTCTTCCTGGTTCTACTCAGTCACCTGAAAACCTTAAAATCTGAAAAGTTAAGATACTAATTACCAAGAGCATGCTATCCTGTGGCATGGAATATAAAGCTCCTTGGAAGCTCAGCAGCAGTGGTGTTTAACATAAGCTAGACTTGTCTTTGCAAAACTCCAGACTACTTAGACCTTGCTTTTGTTTGTATCTGTATGAAACATACCCCCTTTATACAATAGTGAAGGCTAAACATTGTAGTTCTAACTGATTTATCATTTCTAGTATTTGAAAAAATACCCTAAGAAATAGAGTAACATAGCAGAACACAGGACCAACTCACATAACCTAAGCTCCACTCCTGTCTATTACACTAACATGAATGATAGAAATCAACTTACTACATACATTTGGGCTCAAATTTATGAAAACCTGTAAAATGGGAGTCATGATACTGATGTTTAAAACAACCCTAGAACTTGTAACAATCTGTTTAAAAACTGTATACTATTATAAATTAACTGAAACCAACATCTTTTCCATGGCCTGCTTTACAATAAGATGTCAACTTTTCATGTCTGGCTTAGAAGAGCAGACGAAGAGTTATGATGGCAGGCAACATGCTACTCTATCACTCAAATCATCTGCTGCTATTATTTTGGAGGGAGAGAATTTAATTTGTGAAATAACCAGAAGATTGCAAATGAAAGTAACTGCATTCATAAAAATAGTAGCTAAAACTATACAAAGTGTGTAAAGCTTTAAAGAGTCTGTTACAGTGTGTGTAATCTGTCAGTAAAACTGAAAAAACACAGATTTCAGGCCTGTCATTATGAAACTATGACGGGGTAAGGAGTGCTCACTTACCATTCCTTCCATCAGCTTTTCATATCACTAAAAACATGTTTTCAAGTTACAAGTACAATAATCATTGCCTTGCACTCCAAGACGAAAAGTACACTGAATTTATTCATGCCAAATGGTATTTTCAGGAGTCAATTAATCAAATGCATGCATTAGCCATTTGCAAGTTTAAAGCTTTACCATTTTAAACTCAGCTTCTAGAAACTCTGCCACACACACAGAGACCCATCAGTATTTTAGGGGAAAATTAAATTGTAAGAGCAGTTTCACTTGGCTTTACATACAAAAAGAAGGTACACCTGCACATTTTTCTACTTACAAACTTGTCTTACTAGTGTCTTGAAATGAACAGTGAACAACAGGCTAGGAATTCAGGAACACTGCATTTGGAACTCACAGTGTTAACTGCAGCCAGCACCTCAACCAACCACCACTGCTGCCAACTGATGCCTGTCCAGTACTAGGCTGGCTTCGTGCTCAGATTTCAGTACTCAGTTCAGAAAGAGTATCTTTAAAGGAAAGCACAGGCTGCTGTGATGCTTCTTAAGAATAATTTAATGAACACAGAGGACCAGCTGCTCAGAGGCAGTCAG
>NDXB01005325.1:0-21598 GCA_002631895.1 Agapornis roseicollis
GAGTCCCACCTGATGCATCCAGGTTTACTCTTCTCACATAAATATAGTAAATGTAGGTCCAAGTACCCTTAACCTTTGTCTCCAGGCTAAGGGGTCTTTTCTGTTTCAGAAGCCCTTCTTTGTATACATTGCTATTACAACCATGTTGAGTCACATTTTCCCACAACTCAGGGTGTCATTCAGCAACTGAGCCAAGACTGACACATTTACTTTTATTTAGCTCTATGCATATTGATTGTCACTGGAAAATGACACAAATCTGAAAAGAAGAATTGACTCAAGTTGGGCCCTTGGCACATTACCGCTCTCAGGAGCACGAACGAGATGATGTTTTTTCTGTTTTCCAAGTCGCACAGAAACAATCCACCCCTATCGTGAACTTCCCAAAGTGATACTGTAACTACAAGGTTATTTGGGGATAACACACATCTTTTATCATGATTTCTTAAGGAAGGTGGGATGAACTCCCAGGCACAATGAAAAAGTCATGGCTAAGGAACCCACTGAATGTCAAGAACATATAGGTGCCTTTAACAACATAGACATTAATACAAGTAGCTGTGAAAGCAGATGTGTTTAGCAAGAACACAGTCTTTATCAGGTACATGGTAAAAAAATTTAAATCCACTGTTCGAAACTTCTGTGAAATCCAAATATCCAAACCGTATTTCATTATGGTTATGGAAATACTAGAAGCAGTTTTATGATATGCTTCTAATCTGCATCAACCATATAATTACCCTTTAATTCAGCCAAGAAAAGCTAAACATGGTTTATGTGGACCTTGTATCTGATGTACATGGAAAAGTCCTGAACTTGAATCAACATACCTTGTGCTGCTATAACCAGCACACTGAGGTTATAGAAGAAAAAGCTGCCTTCTGTTTTTGACTGGCCTTGTTCATGCAGCAGCCTGTCTGCTGATTATAAAGCAGATCATGCTTTCCTTGGCATTTACCCAATTGCTGTCTGGATTCAAAGGTTACAGAAGCACACATACCATGGCTCTGCAAAAAGTAGAAAGGCCACTGAGTCACATATCCTCAGTGCCTGAGAAAGACAAAATACTGCTCTCTTCTCAGAATTTCTTTCCACCTAAGGTCTCCTAAGGGAATGTCTGACTGAAGGCACCAACCTGCATTAACAGGTTTGGCAACTGAGTTTTATTCATATTTCTATCTATTTTGAGCACAACGTGGCAGACAGCATACAAGATCTACTTCTCACATTAAAAATCATTTTCAGCCCCCTGAGTCTACTCCAAACCACATTGGTATTTCTATACAGCTCCCTAATATCTTCTCTGTATGTCTAAGACCTGCTTCTGATTTGATCAACCAAGGACTTGGCTTACATCTAGGCACTGACAGGATTTGCAGCCTAAGGACTGTTTTGCCTGCTTCACCTGCAGCATGAGATCTGGAGGATATATGTTTTGGAAACATTCCTTCTTCCCAGCTTGCTCAAATGAAAGACATGAAATGCTTGTTATAAGTGGTCATGAGCTCTGAAGTCTGCAATATTTGTGTTTACTATATTAATATCTATGTGGGGATTGAACTCTGATACCAGTAACATTGAATGCTCATCACATCAGTAGGAGATAATTACTTCCCAGAAAGAAATTTAGAAACAGTTGGACATTGTACTAACAGAAGCTCAGTAACAGTTTGATTTCTTCAACAGTGAGCATGACAGAGAAAATCTAATGCATTTTCCTGTATGACCTTAATATATTTTATCACTTTTTAACTTGCCTTAAAATACAATACAGCAACTTTCAGGTAGAAAAGGAAAGACTAAAAAGCATGTAATTCAGCTCACAATGGATTTTACAGGCCTCAATGGAATTAATTACTGAGAACTTGCACATATAGTAATTAATTTCATGCAATTCAGCAGCATCTGCAGATGCATTATTTCTTTTCATAGCTACTGTAATTTGATGTAAAATAGAAGTTGTTAGGAGTTTTTAAGCAGAAAAAGCTTTTGTATCTTGTTTATGCCAAAGCAATTAGATAAGGAAATTAAATGTTATTTGAAAAACATAACCTCTTTTTCCACTGAAAAGAAAATGACTTGCAGTTGTTGGTAAAGGAACTTCTTACAATTACAGAGATTTGGGGCTGTGGCAAAACCCTCTGATTTAGAATCAGTTTTCTGTTAAAAATATATATTTTTTTTTCTTTCTAGCAGGAATCATTTATCAAAACCAGCTGAAGTGCATCATTGCTTTAAACTTTGTACCAACTGCAAACAAAACTTACTGAATATATGTCACTGTTGAAGTAAATTCCAAACCTACCTTATATTGTAAGGTATGTAAGATATATATGTAAGATATATAAAAATGCTACTTTACCTACTTTTCCCTTTATCAGCTTGTATATCTTGTCCTGAAACGGAAAACAACTGACTGCAGCAAATGACACAAGCTACTTTTCTTACATTCAAGGGGGGAATTTTATCCTTTTTGACCTCTATCCAGGGTTCATCTGTACTGAAAAAGCAATTCCATAAACCAAAATTCGTTTCAATTAGCACTTTCTTAAACAGTGTCTTGAAGTATTCAAGTGCATTCGTTGGTTGCATCTTTAACATCTGCACAATTTAAAGCCAGAAATATTGTTGAAGAACAGATTAGAGAAATGTGCTGGAATTTACTCTATGCATCATCTGAACCCAGGTTTGAGCTGGGACCCCTGGAAAATCAATCCTGATTTTTTCCAGATATTCTTGTAGCACCTAACACAAGGTCTGATTCTGCTGTAATACTGTGACTGGGAAAGAATATGTGTTTAGGAGAGAGAAAATATTATATAACACAGCTTGTTTCTGTGATGTGTTAGGCAGCATCCATTGTGCTTTGGCAGTTACAACAAATGGGTTACAGCCCCATCAATTTATACCCATTTAACAGAGAGACACATTATCACAGAATGGTTCCCATTTTGGAAAAAAAAATGAAAGAAAAAAAAAAAAACATGAAATTATTATTTACATTCATTAGCACTTACAGTATTCAGCTTCAGCTGAGAGCTCACTGTTGTCCTCTGTAAATAACAAACAGTGTGGCAATAGACAGTGAAACAGCCAAAGAACATAAGCCTTATAATAAACAAGAAGAGGTGCAAGACCAGTCAGGCTCCATATACTTTACACCTGCTGATCACAGTCTGGACATGGTTTTCCTTTCTGTTAGATAGCCACGGAAGTCTTGTGCCTAACAAGCAAACTAGATAACAGTGTTAAAATTACATTTGGAGCCAAAGGAGATGCCACCACAGTAGTCACTTACCAGAACAGTATAGGACAATACAGATGACTGATTTCAGTGCAATTGCTTACCAAAGTAAGAAGCTGCAAGCAAGCAAAAACTCCTTCTAATGCATTTTACAAAGAAAACATGAAGACTCGGAGGAAATGAGTCTATAGTGTTCCCACTACAACTACTTTTAAACCAACAGGGTATCTTTACCTAGATAAGCACAGCTGGTGAAACATGAAACAATTGCAGTGAGATGTCCTTATATTTGGATCCAGCTTTTCACATGAATATGTACTGAAATGGAGCTGATGATTGGATCTATATAATCCCCAGCTCATCCCTAAGAAAGTGTTCTAGTTTCATCTCGGACAGAGTTAATTTTTTTCCCAGTAGCTTCTGCAGTGCTGTGTTCTGGCTTTAGTCTGAGAACAGTGCTGATAACACACCTATGTTTTAGTTGTTGCTAAGCAGCGCTTACTCTGACCAAGGACTTTTCAGTCTCTCAGCTCTCCCAGTGAGGAGCTGGGAAGAAGCACAGCCACGAGACCTGACCAAAGGGATATTCCATACCACAGCATCTCATGCCCAGTTTATAAACTTGGGGGAGTTACCCAGAAGGTACTGGTCACTGCTTGGGTCAGGCTAAGTATCTCCCAGTGGGTGGTGAGCAATTGTATTTGTCATCACTCAGGATTTTTTCCTTCGGGTTTTATTCTCTCTCCCCCTCTCCTTTTCATTACAATTATTATTATACTTTATTTCATTTATGAAACTGTTCTTATCTCAACCTGTGAGGTTTGCCTTTTTCCAATTTCCCTCCCCATCCCACCTGGGGGAGGGAGCAGAGGTGAACTAGCTCCTGCTTGGTATTTAGTTGTCAGCTGGGGTTAAACCACAACAGAAAAAAAGAGAAGAATTAAAGAGTGAACATGAATGGCATTTTGAGGGCTTGAACAGGGCAATAAGGTTTTTTGAAAAGGATCTTGAAACCACACTTCTAAAGATGCCAGAGAAATTGGTTATTTTTGTACTGTTCTTAGTATCATTACACTCACTGACAAAAGGAGAGATGTATAGTCTGAGGGAGGGAACGATAGAGAGATTCAATCACTCTGCAGCCCTAAGATTTCCTCAGGCCTGGATTAACTGCCATTTCCTGATCCTTCTGTGATGTTTATCACAATATGTCATCACCAGCCTTTAATGTCTTATATATTCTTAATGAGTATTGTCATCTTTCTCACTACAACAAAAGGGCAGAGTCATATAGGAAATGCAGAAAATATCTTGAATTTAATGCATTTGCGTAAAGAGATCTTCATGCTATGACAAAAAAAGGCTGAGAACGGATGCTGTCTGATGATTAAATTGGGAATTGGTAAAAAGGCAAATGAAAAAATCTTGTAAATCTTTCTTCCTCCAGACAGATTTAAGATTATGATCTCTCAGTTTTTGGTGCTGCTGCACATGTACAAGCAATTCAACTTCATGAAAATTCTAATTTAGAGGTCTTAATTCAACCACTGCTCATTTTTTGACTGAAAAAGAATTATTCGGACTAGTGAAAAGCTACCATTGTTTCCGGATAACCTGAAATAAACAACTGATGTGATAAATTCACAGTTACATAGTAAATCTTCCATTCCTAGTTAAATACAGTATTCAGAATGCTCATTTTTGTGTAAGCCCTTCATCGACTTTGTTGATCCTATTATAAGATGTAACAAATTACTCATTAGTAACATTATGAAACCTTTATGGAAAGTTTCTTATGGAATGGTTTAATTGGAATATTTCAGGTGACAATGTTAAAGCCATAAATGTTAATAAATGTTAAACCCATGACATAAACCCATGACATGATGATGTGTGTCCTATCCTATAACAAATGAAATCAGAGTCTTTTTCTGCTTAATAAAAATTAAAGCCTCAAATCCTTGAGCAAACACTGTATGGGCATTAAATGGCTTGCCACTATAAATGTTGGTACAATAGTTAATTGTGCTGTAAACGAGGTAGACAAACCTTTGACTGCCATGAATGACCAAAAACTGATTCTTTTGAAAAAATGGTTACATTTTATCAGTATGTAGCCTTATTACATAATAAATCTGTCTGTAATGTCTACTCTTTGTAGGCAGAGCTTCTCCTCTGTCACATCTTTAAAAAAGAAAAATATTGTTATAAATTAGAAGTGAAAAAATAGAAGAGAGAAGAAGATAGAAGGTTTTGTCAGTACAATGGTATAAAAAAAGTACATAAAAGGAAAAAAACCACACATAAACAAGTATGTGAGAAGACTGGCAATGCATAAAGGAACTGAAATATATTACGAGGCATATGCACTATGCTCACTTTTCCTATACAAGCTTTTGAACCATACACCTTCAGGGCACAGACTCAAACCTCTAAGTGTCTACAACTCTCTGTAAAGCCATCCGCTCCACTCTCCTAAAGCAACAGATGCAAGAAAATTAAACAAACAAAACTAGATTGAATGGTTTCCTGTTTTCACCTCCTTATCTTCATTAAAAATTCTCACATGTCATTTTACACTGTAAATGCAGCCACAGCTTGGCAAAAAGGACTCTGTGTTTCATAGTGATTGCAGCAGAAGAGAAGTAACTTGAATACAAGTATTTATATGTAGTAGACTTAGATCCCTTCCCTGGAAAAGTTTGAAAAGTTAAGTGAAATATTTTGCACTAGATGAAGCAACATCTCTTTTTTGAATATTGAGAAGAGATACACTTTTACACAAAAGCATAGGAATATCACATTCTAGTGAACAAAAGAAAATAACAGCTGCTCATTGAAAAGTTTAACTCTTTATAACATAGCAAATGTAGGCAACATGACATGCCACAAAGCTTGCAAGACATTTAAAATTAAGCATCTTATAGCACTCACCTACAGCTCCTACAAGCCATAAGCTAGCAATTTTTTGGCACAAAATTCCTACAAGACCTTCCTATCTTTTCCTTTCCTAAATAACATTCACTATGAATACTGAGAATTAATATGTACAGATTATAGTAAGAGAGTAGTTTAAAAAACCCAAGTGCCAAACAAAAAATTTGCAGTTTTCTTCTCACTGAGCACCAACTTGCCTTTAATTCTGCCTTAGATAAAACAAATACAACAATGTCTACTTCAACTCTATTCTCCTTATCACTGAAATTCTATTTTCTATAATGTAGCTGCTTAAAAAAATAGTATTTGATATCAGGTATTAATACCACCAAGACTTCTGACACTAAAGATATAACACATTGCTGCTCCATCTTGTAGTTGGTGACAGAAAGCGTATGCTTATTTTTAAATCTATTTCAATTTATATATATAAAAAATTGTTACCCTAATGGTTTGTGTGTCCAGATGAAAGTTATAGGTAGATAATGAAAAAAAAAGAGAAGCTAATTTCTCTGTAGACAACACTATAACCTTAAGAATGTGAGATAATACAATATCTTTCTGTCCATAAAATTTAAGAAAAATTGTTTGAGCTAAACCCCAAGGCAATAAACAGTATTTCTTTTGACTTCTTATAGATTTTAACTCAAACTTCACCGTCTTCATGATCTTGAAATCATCTTTCAGTCTAACTACTCCCACTGTTTCAATGGGTATACTGCATAGCAAAAAAGACACCTGCAAGAAGTGAACCATTAACATCTGCAAACCAATGGAATATACTTTGATTTGCCTGATGTTTTAACAATTGCTATGGCCATACCTGACAGCATTGCATCTAAGATAAGGCTAGTGATAAAAGAAAATAAACAAGTTTTCAATGCCATGGAAAAATAGACAATAGCTAGTAGTTGTGCTGTGAAACAGGAGCCCTGAAGTTCTCAAATTTACCCAAAGCCTGGTCTAAGCTTTCTCAGATCATCAGGTGAAAGTGGCTAGCGCAAGCAAAGTACAGTTCTCTTTAACAATCGCACATAAGAGCAATGTTGTCAGCAAAACATCCCCAGTGGTTGCCGATTCTCATAACACGTGAGAATTCACAACTGAGTCCACTGAACAAAGTTTTCATCACAATTGCTGCTATTGGCAGAATAATATACTAATGACTCTAGAATGTGAAAGGAATAGTATACAAACTGTTGGGATAACTTAAATGCTTTAAACTTCTAACTTTAAAAAAAGTCAAACTGAAATTCATCTAAGGAGAAAATCACAGTAAAAGCAATCTCAGATTTATAATAGTTATCTTTAAGAATTTGTGTATGGCAGATGAAGGGCAAAAGACAGAAAGGGAATAAGCAAACAGTATGGACTTTAGGTCAATTAGCATAACATGAATTCTCATATTAAAAAATATGTCAATTGGAAATTTAAGCTTACTAATAAAAAGACCCAAGTAAAACCAATCTAATTCTCTTTTTAATCAATGTGACATGTGGATTCAAAAGAAGTGGCTTATCCTGTGTATGATGACTCTCACATTAAACTTTTTAAGCAAGCTAAGAAAACATGAGCAAAATTAAACCATTCTGTGATCGGTCTGCTGTCAGAATGACACATAAAAGAGTTACTCAGACTTTGGCTCTGCATACAACCTTATTCTACAACTGCATTTGTGACCAAATAAACAGATTAATGCTGGGTTTTTTTAATCACTGCTACCAGCAGGAGACTTGTGGGACTGCATGCATTTGGGAGGCTAAGGTTCAATCCAAAATGATCTTGACAGAGTAGATAAATAGCAAAAGAAAAACCAAAACAAGCTAGCATGTGGAACAGGGAATAGCTGACCACAGGCTACAGAACAACTTGTTGGTTCTTTGGAAAAGAATCTGGAAGTTACAGAATATATTGAATGGTCTCACAAGAGAGACAAACATCAGGATGAAAGATATGTGATGTCTTCCTCCCACTCTGTTCAACATGGGAAAAGCTTTCTTTGCTATACAGTAAAGAGAATGAGTTCACTTTTAGTAAACATATGCAGAAAAACTAGAAAAACTTCAGAAGATCAGACACATAAAGAAAAATCTATTTTTTTTAATGAATTAAAAAAATTATGTCTGAAGGAAGAATTCTGAAAATAGTCTCCAGATCCCTAAAGACTTCTGCAATAAGGAAGAAATTTCTCCTCTATATGTATGGCTAATATGAGAAAAAAATACCTTAAGCTACAAGGAACAATAATTCAGATGAGACATCAGGAAAACTTTTTTTATGTCCAGAAGTGAAACACAGGAACAGATTACCTTGAGATTGTGACATCTTCTTTGTTAGTGGCCTTTAAGAAAATGTTGAAAAGACCTGACAAGAAACAAAAAAAGGAACAGGTCACCTTAGGGTAAGGTAGTTGACTAGGAGAGCTCTTAAGATCTCTTTCAAATAAATTTTTTAAGGCAGAGCAAAAAACTATTACGTCCCTCTGTGTATACACTAAATTTCATGACCATTCTGTCATCTCACTTGTACATATTTTCCTGTTACATACTCTCAAGGAAACTTTGGCTCTGCAGCAACCATTTTCATTTTAGATATCTTCTTCAACAATGAAGCATGCAATAAACTTAACTTTTCTTACACAGCATCATAAAAAGTAGTTTTCTCTGTACTTCAAAGCCACTCTACCAAGTAACAAGATAACACTACATTTACACCACACATGCAATTTTTGTGCCTTTCTAAGGCTCTGTCATGCCTGACAAACACCATTCCAAAGGCAGACCCCTGAGACTTCTTCCCTGAAAAGCCTAACACCAGCCAAACACTTCCAGGGATATTTAAGGACTTTGTCACCTTTCTTGCAAAAGCAATGGAAACAGAAGCAAAGACAGGATTAGAAACAACTGCATTGCATATACTTTTTCTGTGCCAGCTGCAGCTTCTTAGCTCATGGAGAAGAGTGATGACCCCAGTTGCACCTTCCCTGTGTCAGTGCTGCTGTCCATACTAGCCAAGCACTCCTCTTGTCCAGGCAATCTGAGAACTCTTTGATTAAGAACTCAGCTGTCCCCAGTTTATACACCTCCGCATCCTTATACCTATCTGCAGTCTCACATTGTGATGTTAAAGGCATCCACATGAGAAACAGAAAATTCAAATACTGCCTCTTTATGACAGAGTATGAATAAATAAGAGTTAAAGATTTATAGTACATTAAACATTGAAGAATTCGACTACTATAAATATAGTTTACACTTGAAATTATAGTGACAATTTGGAAGTAATTGAAAGATACTATGTGTGTGTCTCTGCATACAGGCAGGTCTGCTCACCCAAAATTGTAGAGAATAAATAACATGCAATACAATTTCTTTTATACCAAAATGACACTGTAGAGAAAATGGAGAGCAGAAGCAGGATAATGTGACAGAAAAAGGCAGACAAAGGACACTGTAAAAATGCTTGGCGGTGTGTGTGTGTGTGTGTGTGTGTGTGTGTGTGTGTGTGTGTGTGTGTGTGTGTGTGTGTGTGTGTGTGTGTGTGTGTGTGTGTGTGTGTGTGTGTGTGTGTGTGTGTAAGGAGAAACAGGAAAAAATAGGATGATGTGCTAAGGAAAAAACTTAGCTTGTAGGTGTGATATGCTAAAACAAAGAGATTAAATGAAAAGGATAACAGTAATGGGGAAGAAAAACATGAGAACACATACGACAAAAGAGAATAAAGCAAACAGAGTAGTAAACAGAAAAGAATCTCTAATACAGTACAGACATAAAAAAGAAAAGAAGGGAAGACTCAGGTAGGCTGGACATTTCCTTCTTGAGACAAAGATACTTCTGAGAAAATGGCACAGGAGCAAGTGTGCAAAAAACGAAATACCTGAGGAAACAATGGGGGAAAGGTAAGAAAGAAAACTGTGAGTCCTGTTATAGTAATGATGCTCCTTCCATGCTTCCGTGCTTCAGTTTAGTAGTACCCATAATGGCACAAACACATCGATGTCATAAAAGACAGGATTTTAGGAAGCGAGAAATGTAGTGGTCTGACAGGGGTAAAAAAAGGTGCACAGGTTACAGCAAGTGGATATCTCAAAGAATATAATCTGTAGCACTAAAGGGCTTCTTTTTCTTCCACCAGTGATTTTCCATATTCCCCCTTGCATATACTAGTGACTCAATGTAACATTTACAGAGAGGATTAGATGCAGGAGGCCACAAAACGTCCAGGACACTGACATGGGATTGGAAGACATGACACAGGGTCTATAAGAAACTGGTAGGTGTTTTACAAGTAGCACCTGCAGGTCCAGGCGTATTCTCATCTTCCAAGGCATCTAAAATAGCACGAGACACCTAAGCAGTCAAGTCCAACCCATGACCTAGTTTTTAGGGAGATAGCGCTTGACTTTGTTGTACATAGTATCTGCTGTAAAGGTTTTGCAACTGTCTGAATAGAGGTGTATAAGGGCATTTCACAGATGTGTTCTTAGCAACAACAAACAGGCAGAGAGAACACTCCCTTGCTGCCTTATAATCTGTCTGTATGTGATGTGAGTGGGAAGCTGCTGGTAGAAAATTGCTGCAACTTTCACCTTCTCCACTACTTCTCAAAAAAACCCTGAAAACCTAACCTAAGTTCAAAAGTTCATCATAAACTGACTGCCGAGATAGTTCATAACTAGGTCACTTTGCAAAATTGCCACTCTTTCTCATCAGATACTGGTGGGAGGTCCTTAAAGACATCATCTCTACACACAGGAGTTACATATAACTATGTCTCTCACTCTCTTCACTGTGGCATGTGACAGGAATTTCAGAAGGCATGAACTTGATTTGGAAGAGCAAGGATTACTTCTTGTTTAGAGAAATTGATTCATACTGAAAATTACTTTAAACAGATTCATGTTTAGATTTGGACGTGTCTTCAGACATCCCATATGGACAGTAACACTTTGCTCACCCTTGTAGGATAAGAAAACATCATCTGCTCATTAGCAGGGCATGAGGACAATTCCATTCACCTTAACCAGCCATAAGGAGAATTTACTCTCAAAGCCCTAGACAGCAGGTGAATCTATGGATGACTCATATGGTATAGGAAGCTTTACATTGACTAAGACTTGAACTAAGAAAAAAATAAAAAGGAAAAAAAACAACAACAACAACAAAAAAAAAACCCAGCCCAAACTCAAAAAAACCCAAACCCTTCATCTGCTTCACCAAGTATTCCTACCCTGTAGGCAATTTTCTCAGACCCTTCAGGAGGTTGTGCACTGGGGCAAAGAGAGAACAATCTGGGAATTACTGAGAACTATCTATCATCCAGGCTTCAAAGAGAAGAGAGTTAAGCTCACTGCAAGACTGTTTGTTCTTCTTCCTAGCACACCAGGTCTGAGGACCAAGACAAGTATTTAAAACTAATGGCTGAGAGAAGCAAATCTAGCAACAAGAATTGTCAGTAAGTAAAGTACATAGGAAATGGCAGATTTAAGTTGTTTCACATGTAATAGCCTTCCTCAGCGTATCCAGAGCAGACATACTGTGATCATGCCATTGAACACCTGGCACTTGACACTTGTTTCTCCTGGCTGTTGTTTGTTACATAAAAATAGCAACAGGACATAAGAGAATAGGATGCACTTCATCTTTCTTACTTGGACTTTCCAGAAGAAATTGACCTCAGTTACATCTTCAGGCAACTACTGATTTTCATTATTTGAGCTCTGCTTAATTTGCTTGTGGACATCTTTTTCATCACATTAGCAGCTACAGTGTCTGTTTAGTATATTCTTACCCTTTTGTTTCTTCTGTGAAAAAAGCTGGAGCAACATTAGTCTAACTAGTATCAGATACACAATACAGGAGTAAAATACAGGTAAATTACCCTTTAATGTCATTATACTGTCACTATACTTTAAAGCTCTTAGAATGCTGCATTTCTCTCAGAAATATATACTCTACATAAGATGATGCATTCTGATTTAAATTTTTTAAAAATCTAACATTTCTATTTAATTAGTAAATGTTTCTAATACCTTCAACCTGGTGCAAATCATAGAGGAAAAGCCTCCATACAAGAAAAAGCAAGTTTGGATTTGTGGGTTATTAATTATGGTATAAGTACAATACACTATTGAAAGAAGAGGAAAATGTTTCTATAGTTTTTCAATAATTTCACATCTCCTTTTGTGTAAAATCAGCAAATAACAAAAAATTGTTAAATACTTCAAAATTAACAATCCCCAGTATTGAGGTTGTCCTGGGTTCAGCAGTAGCAGTCATTTTTCTCTTTCTTAGTAGCTGGTGCAGTGCTGTGTTTTTGACTTTTAGCCTGGGAACAGCGCTGATAACACTGATGGTTTTAGTTATTGCTAAGTAATGTTTACTCTGACCAAAGACTTTCTACGCTTCATGCTCTGCCAGGGAGGAGGGGAAGCTGGGAGGAAGCAGAGACAGGACACCTGACCCAAACTAGCTATTCCATACAACAGCACGTCATGCCCAGTATGTAAACAGGGGGCGGCTACTCAGAAGACACAGATCACTGCTTGGGTAAGCCTGGGTATCGGTCGGTGGGTGGTGAGAGGCTGTATTCTCTTNCTAGCTATTCCATACAACAGCACGTCATGCCCAGTATGTAAACAGGGGGCGGCTACTCAGAAGACACAGATCACTGCTTGGGTAAGCCTGGGTATCGGTCGGTGGGTGGTGAGAGGCTGTATTCTCTTCCCTTGTTATTTCCCTTATCATATTATTATTGGTGGTAGCAGCAGTGATTTGTGTTATACCTTAGTTACCTATGGGACTTACATTCTTTCAATTCTCCTCCCCATCCCTCTGGGAGAGGGAGGGAAGAAGAGGGAAGGGGAGTGAGTGAGCAACTGAGTGGTTCTGGGTTGTCAGCTGAGCTTAAACCATGACAAGGTTTATCAATGATTATGATGTGCAGCTTTCAGAATCAAGCAATAAACATATACAGCTTCTAGCTAGTAATTACAGTAGAAAATTATTCTAAATGTGTGTATTTGTCTTGAGTTGTATCTCGCTAGAATCATGTCACATTCAACAAGATAACTCAATGAATAAACTGCAATTAGCATGAATGCCAAGCCTGGCTATTTTTTAATATGGTTTTAGGGCATATTTCTATTTTTCTTATCAGTCAGCAGCTCCAAACTAAATTGCATTTCCTAATTATTCCCAAATCACTTATAAATAAAATCTTATTAGGTGTATGTAAAATGTATTGCCATGTTTGGGATCTCAGTGCGTAAGTGAAACCCTGCATAGTTTCTTGCTTACTACAACAGAAATTGAAGGTGTGCATTGAAAGTTGAATCAGTCCTTCATACATGCCCTTCAACTGTAAGCTTCAAGATCAGGACTTTGTTTGAAAAGGCTGTTTCCCTGAAGATGCTTGTACACTGCATTTAATTGAAAACCTGTACTTTAAACTTGAAAAAAAAATGCATCAAATTGGAACTTGCGAACTGGTTCTATTTGATGTCTGTAGAAATAAATACTTGAGCTGGGGGGGGAGGGGAAGAAGTTTCAGCACATGGTAAGCACGGTTCTGCAAGCAGCTGAGATTCACATGATCAGATGTGGGAAGTAAAAACACAAGAGTAAAGGCATCCTCATGTTCATGTGTGTTTCTCAAAGAACATTAGAGGCTAGAAAAATCAAGATTGGTTGCCCTGATTTCCTCTGTGGAAAGCATTAATGACCAACCACAACAAGGAGAAGATCGCTACTGTGACATCCTTAACTGTCTTACCTCTGCTTTTGAAAAGTCTTTTCAATATCAGATTTAAGAAACTGTGTATAATACTGCATTATTACCAATATATTAAAAGAAATAGTATTTTTAAAAGCAGTGTAATAGCCCATGATACTTTAAAATTTTTAGTGGAAAATTTAACAACACAGCAAATGGTTGAAATCTGGACTAACCAAACTGCAAAAGAGCAATACAGTCATCCTTATGGAACAATAAAATTCTTATCACAGGAAAAAAAGGAAAAGAAAGGAATATTTTTGCAACCACAATAATGTTTTAATTTTCTTTAAAAGTATTACAGATCTGCATTTACTTGTTGCTAAATAACATAGCACTGTCTGAAATACTTTGGTCAATGTTCTCTGTTATTTTCCAGGAGCTACAATGCAGTCTTTCAAGTTGAAGAATGTCTTTTAGATTTATAATGCATTTGTCATTTGGTAGAGGGAATTCTACTGTCCAGTTTATTTGCTTTTTGGCAATCGATAAAGCTATTTGTACAAAAGTCCCTTTCAATTTGTCTAGTCTGGTATTTTCATTTCTGTGCTGTAAACAAACATGGGATAAATAAGTACTTTTGTTTTAGCTATTCTACTTGTGACTTGAATCACTTGAGACTAATACTGTCGCAGTTTAGGAGAAGTTCAAAACATGTGCATGGGATCAATTTAATTTTTAAAAAATACTTGGACAGCAAAACCTAATAATCTTTACTTAAACTAAGATTTGTAGCTTTTAAAAATTATTAGTATAATTACTGACTTTTAACAGAATTTAATACTTTAAAACTGATTTACATAATTTTTCATTTGGCTGTGAGTGTGAGCAAGCCTCTGCAGACTTCATTGTTTCCTGTACTTCATTTTTTGTGATGAATTTGTAAGACCAGGGTAAACCTGAGTTTGAAAAAATTGTCCTTCACCTCTGCACCAGTACTGTAGCTCACAATATGTCTAAAAAGCACTTCTGCTAAAAAATATTTTCTGGACATTCAGGGATACATTCAGTTTTTATATGAACACTGAGGCAGACAGTGCCACCATACTTCCAGTTCCTGCTGCCTCTGAAGTGCTCTGTATGCCAGCGAGAAAAGCCAGCATCCACGTGATAACTCCCTTGCATTCTAATCATCACTTTCTACTCAATTATCTCTATTATGTGTTACTCATTTCCCATTTTAGGTTTTACAAGCGTGCTTCATGCAGGGATGCTGGAATTATTTAAAAGGCAAAAAGTCTTGTTGCCTTTTCACATCTGACACTTGGCATATATAGTTTGCATTTTGTGACATAATCTTCCTAGGTTATGTTTGCTCTCTAGTAACCCAAAGACTTCACCAATGGTTTCTCTTCTGGTTTGAGTAGTTTGAGGCTTACACAATCACAATTGTATATGGTCTAGTATGCATAAACTAGCATGCATAAACACATAAACTTTGTATTTATAGGTAGATCTTTCTGTCAGTTTCTGTGTCTATCAGTAACTTCTAGACATGTGGAAAATTTCAAGTTAACATGACAGAGCAATCAGAATCTCAAAGCATATGAGGTTCCTCAAAGTCTTATGAAAATAAGCATCTCAGTGAACAATGGAGAATGGAAAAGGCAGGAACACCTCAGTTCTTACCTTTTTATCTTTGGTTCGCATCATAGTCCAAAAAGTGATGTCTGACAATTTAATATTCACTAGGTGTCCAGTCAGCATGCACTCACCCGGCAAAGTAGCCGTGGCTTATACCACCACTTGCCTAGGCAGAATAGGTAGAAGAGATCTGGACTTAGGTAGGACTAAAGAGGGAAAATGACAGGAGAGCTGTGACACGGAAATAGAAGCACAAAAGATGTGAGACAAAAAACTTCTCCCAGGATCAGTTTCATGGGGAAATGGAATACCTTCTTATTATAGTGTCTTTGTTTCTTCCATGCCTGAGTAAGTGTCTGCTCGAGGAGATCATAATTAGTTAGCTGACACCAGGTAATTGAATGGAAAAAGAAGACATAGTTTGAACTGCTTCATAACCCAGACATTTTAGGTTGTGAGAGATGTTTCGATTCTTGAGCAATTAGGCCTCTTATCAATAAAGGTCTATTGATAACAACAGCAATAAAAAAAAGGCTGGAATGACTTTAATGAATGTACATAGTTAACTAGAATAAAGAGCTTTGATGGCTGGTATTCTCAAATAATTGGGTCATTAACCTTAACTATATCAACTTTTTCTCATTATCAAGGTTAGATAATTGAATGCCTAGACTTCTAGGGAACTTGTAGTCTTATACAGAAGACAGCCACTTTCTCAATAGTAGAAACCTGCTGTTTTAAAGAAGCTGTTTGTGAGAGGGGGAATATTCACACACATACACATAAATTAATAAATACTTGCATTTTAATTGTGAGCAAACACAACAGAAAAAAAAATAAATTAGCAGATCTGAACAATTTTTAGACAGCAGTCATGTATTTTATGAAGCATTTATTTACCAGTGATAATACTTATCAAATTCTGCTTTTTGTAGATAATCAGCAGAGATTATTTCATGTACAGGGCACCTCATTCCCTAGCTATGGCTCTCAAAATTGTTTTGAAGACAGAAGCACCTGAAGCCACCAGTCAGCAAACAGGTCCCCATGAAACACAACACCACTCAGTTTTTTATAGAAAAAGAAAATATCTCATTCCAAATGAAAGAGAAAGGGAACCAAAAAGGTGCTCTCCAGTAGCCATTGCATATGAGGGATATAGAAGCACCAATTTTGTAGTCTATGTATCATCTGCATGTCACAAAAAAGGATTAATATAGAATGGTGTAAGATCAGCATGCGTCAACATGGTGGCATTACAGGAGATCAGGTTCTTGCAATGTTCCTATTTGAATAACTGAAAGACATAATTGCAAATGTTGGCCTTGCAGGGACACTGCATGATGGTAACCACCATGTGCTGCTCATCTCAGAGCAAGGAGGTAAGCAGTTTCTGCTGCCATCACTGTTACCACATTCATCTCACCAATGGGCTAAAATCATAGAATCATAGAATAGCTAGGGTTGGAAAGGACCTTAAGATCATATAGCTCCAACCCCATAGTTCCTGGCCATAAGCAGGGACACCTCACACTAAACCGTGCCACCCAAGGCTTCATCCAATCTGGCCTTGAACATCATCAGGGATGGAGCACTCACAACCTCCCTGGGCAACCCACTCCAGTGCCTCACCACCCTAACAGCAAAGAATTTCTTCCTTATAGCCAATCTAAACCTCTCCTGTTTAAGTTTGAACCCGTTACCCCTTGTCCTGTCACTACAGTCCCTAATGAAGAGTCCGTCCCCAGCATCCCTATAAGCCCCCTTCAGATACTGGAAGGCTGCTATGAGGGCTCCACACAGCCTTCTCTTCTCCAGGATGAACAGACCCAACTTTCTCAGCCTATCTTCGTATTGGGAGATGCTCCAGTCCCCTATCATCCTCGTGGCCCTCCTCTGGACTTGTTCCAACAGCTCCATGTCCTTTGTACGCTGAGGACACCAGAACTGCACACAGTACTCCAAGTGAGGTCTCACAAGAGCAGAGTAGAGGGGCAAGATCACCTCCTTCGACCTGCTGGTCATGCTCCTTTTGATGCAGTCCAGGATACGGTTGGCTTTCTGGGCTGCAAGCGCACACTGCAGTCTGCTCGTGTTCATTTTCTCATCGACCATTTCTTCCACACTGCTGAAGACATATTCTGCTACTGAGGAACACTGCAGGAACATGAGTGAGGCCGTAGCTAGCAAACACCCTTGGTTTTGCAGAAAATCATGGTCTGAGCAGCTGGAAGAGTCTTAAAGCCTGGTTGAGAAGTGATAGTGCTAGGAGGAGCAGCACTCAAGCTGCAACTTTCAGAAAGATTATGAATTTATCTTTTCCTCAGGGCTATAGTGAGAAAGAGGGTTGAATTATTCATTGCACACCAGGCTCAGCAGCAATACAAGGACAAATGATGCAGACAGGGGCAGATTAGAGAAGTCCCCTAGGAATGGAGGGAATCTCCTAGGTAAACCAGGGTATTTAAATGCACAAAAAGACCTGAGATATTACTGGGAGATAAGTCCAAACAGACACCTATAAACTAGTTACACAGGATAAATATGGAAATTTAACTAAGAAGCGATACATCAATCACCTGGAGACCCTACTTCATACTCCAAATAAAGCTATTAAATAGGAGAAGCTTCAATAAAAAAAAAAAAAAATCCAATCCTCAGCTTATTTCTCTCTTACCCAGGATGCTTCCAAGCTGCTGCTCTTCCTTTCTTTTTAAATTGTTTTTGACTTTCAGTATATCTACACCGTAAACAATATGAAATGAACACCAGCACTTAAAACGTTGTGGGTTTGGAAATCTGTAATGTGTAAATGATCAAATGAAAAGGTAAAGGTCAAAACAGTGTCTTGCTAAAAAGACTAGAAGTTAATTGGAAAAATACATTGACTCTGAGTTCAACTAAATTCCCTGTTGCATTTCTCCAGAATGTGTCTGGTGT
The DNA here is from genome assembly GCA_002631895.1 of Agapornis roseicollis. NCBI lineage: Eukaryota > Metazoa > Chordata > Aves > Psittaciformes > Psittacidae > Agapornis > Agapornis roseicollis. The sequence goes on from NDXB01005325.1 coordinate 18,479, forward strand.
TTTATTTATGTCTGTAGTGTGTTGTGATTTTGCCTACTATGATTTGTGTTTGTTTTGCAGTCTGTTCTTGAATATTTGGCATTGAAGTAATCCTCTCTGCAGCTCAGCCTCCCCCACTTCTGACCTAACTTGAGTTATAGCTTGATACTTGAAAGATTTTCTGCAAATAATTTTGTTTTGAGTGGGAGGATTGTAATAATGTTCAGAACATTGACCTCAGTTAAACTTACAGGGCAAAAAAATGCACAGAGAATCATGAGTTTACCCATAGGCATAAACCAGTCAGAAAGTTGATAGATATATGGTGAGGAAAGTATAATATTGAACTGGATGATGCAGTTAAATGGTTAACAGACAAGATTCAAGGATAGGTATACAGAGCATTGTATTTGTAAGTGCTCTATTATAAAACTTAAACTTTCAAAATGGCCTATAAGTACTCTTGTTTTATGGATGAATGGTAACTAATCTGGATGTTCTCTAAACCACTTCCTTTTAGAGGAAACACTGAGTATCTCAGTACTGAAGCTCTTTCAATTATCTTCAGACAAGCAGTTAAAACAGCAATATGCCCAAAATATTTTGTCACTTAGTGTTGATTTCAGAATACTCTAAAGAAAGGATTTCTTATGGTAGAAAGTGGTGAAGAAACAGGTACTGGCTACGTAACATAGTTAATACCACACCTTGGCACTTCAACTATCAAAGAAATCTTGCATGATTCCTCTCTAAAAACACACTGCAGCTGGAATGATAGAGCAAGTGTCTTCCTGTTCTAGGCAATCAATATAATTTTTTTCAAGATCAGGAGAAATCTTTAATCACTATTAAATTTTCTGAGCAGAGACTGAATATGAGCTTATGATTTGCTCACAATTATTATTTTCTACATGAAGCTTACTTTATAATAGAACATAATAACCAAAGCCATGTAAAGCCAGGGCTTTCTGCTGCAATCTATTCATTTCAGCAGCAAGGATGATTATAAATCTATCAGATGTCCAAACCTCCAATGAGTTAACCCCACAAAGATACAACTGGAGATGCACAGTAGTAGTCACTCTGAGCTGCCATTACGAAGCTTGTGCACTATAAAGGAAAGAGTGACTTGCAGGTGTCTATGGTATGTATCACTGCTTTCTATAAAGTATAAGATTTATATATACACTTTGCATACAATATGAACACCTTCAAAAATACTTTTAAAGAAGATTTCCAGAATGTGAACTGTGAGAAGAGGAAACTATTATTTGGATGTTCTTAAAATTGTAGAAAGCTCAAAACTGCTAGTGGCAGAGGTCTGACATATTTGTATGCCTTCTGGTGTGTCTATTCCTTCCGCCTTAGGTTCTCTCTGTTCCGGGAATAACCACAGCTGCTGGGTCTTTCACATGGCACCTGCAACCCATATTCAATACAAAACCCTGTTTGCTGAATCTGGTACCAAAAGAGGCAGATAAAACATTACAAAGACATAGAAGGAGCTAATAGGACTATAGAAGTCTTCAGTATCTACATCTATCTTGACTTAAACCCTCAGTGAAAGCATTGTTGCACAGAAGTTCAGAAAAGGGCTGCTTTGCCAGGTATAAGGAAATCATACATCTCCCATGTTAAATGCTAAGATAAGTAGGTGATCGGCAGTCACACAGATGAGCAGGTGTGCACTATAATTTAGGGACCATGAAAATTAGTTTCTTAAAACTAGAAGCTTTCAAAGTGGAGAAGTAAGTGTAAGGTCAGAAGGAGTCATTCTAATCTAAACTCATCTCCTGCCTGATATGGGTCAAAAGTGCTTCCTGACACTGTTAATCCCTGCCAGCACTACAGAAATACTTTTCAAAAATCGAGGCAGGATAATTTACTTAATTATCACCTGTGGAGACAACCTATGACACTATTCAGTAAGTTGTTCCACTAGCTATATTTACAAATGTTCATCTGAACAAGCTTAGCATCAAACTGCCATTTTCCTGTCTAAATACAGTTTTGAGGTGGAGCAGCGGAGTAACCAGTTCCTTTTACCTCCGTTATGACCATTCCTCACATCCTGTGCAGAAAAAGAGATGAGAGGGTAAGACTTCATTGGATAGACTGATGGGCTTGTGTGCGCTGAGCACCCACTCTTGTGCCCCAGAACTGCATGACACAGGGGCTTCTTTCATCTGAAAAACAAGTCCTGTTACCTTCCAGCTTACCACACTCACAGTGAGGCTGCAGTGAAGAACAATGTGCGCACATTCTGCAGCTGCCTGCTTTGGTATCAGCAGAAATCATAAGAACCCAAAGGCTCTCATATATGCTAACATACACAGTGAACTGACTTTTTCTTTTACTGCCCTCAAGATATTTCACCAATTTCATAGTCAGACAGATTGACTAGCTATTCTCTTTTAATTTTTATCTTACAGTTCTATGAATATTTTTAATTTATGGATATTGTTAGTTAGTTCTCATTCTCCTCTAATACTTACTCCCAGTTCAAGTAATTTCCTTGCATTACACTGGTTGGCTATTGATCTTGATCAGGTTCCTATCTGTCGTGGTTTAAACCCAACCAACCACGCAGCTCGTTCACTCACTCAACCCCCCTTTCTAGCCCTCCCCTGCTTCCAGAGAGATGGGGGGAGAATCAAAAAGAATGCAACTTCCACAGGTTGAGATAAGAACAGTTTAGTAACTAAGGTATAACACAAATCACTGCTGCTACCACCAATAATAATAATGATAAAGGAAAAGAATACAGCATCCCATCAACCACAACAGATAACTCACGACACCCCACCAACCGAGTGCTGACCGACCAACTCTTCCAACCACCCCGAGAGAACTAGGCCTTCCCCATCACCCCCAGTTACATCCTGGGCATGACGTGCTATGGTATGGAATACCTCTTTGGTCAGTTTGGTCCTGTCAGTACAGTCCTGTCCCTCCTTCCTCCCGGCCTCCCCTCCTCCCCGGCAGAGCACAAGGCTCACAAAGTCCTTGGTCAGGGCAAACATCGCTCAGCAACAACCAAAACCATCGGCCTTATCAGCCTGGTTCCCAGGTTAAGTCAAAACTGACTGCAACTGCTGAACCCAGGACACTATCATTCTCTCTTACATTTTTTTTGGCAAA